>LOJH01052075.1:0-12408 GCA_001685095.1 Ellobius talpinus
CTAAAGGTGGGCAGACAACTTGACTTCTGTTTTGAATCAAGATTTTAAAGTTATCGTAGCCAAGTAATTCCCAATAGTGAAAATTGTCACTAAGAGGAAAAAATCATCAGAACAGAAATGGAGCCCAGGAGTAGATTTGAGAGTTTCTGGAGAACGGCTGCTGTATATAAAGCTGATGGATCGTGGAGTTTATCTATGTGGTGGGGGTGCTTACCCAAGCCCTGGGCCTGACCCCACCCTCCAATAAGAAGGGTTATCTGTTCCTCTAGGAGAAAACAGCTGGTTATTTATGAAAATCAATCTTAATGTGGATTAGAAATTTAAAATTTAACAGATTTAGAACATGTATATAATCTTTGACCAAATGAACACACACACCCTACCTCCACAGTCTGACTTTTTAGCTGAGACTAACCTAGAACTCCTGATTCTCCTGCCTCAGCCTCCTGACGGCTTAGATTATAGGCTAAATGTTTTCAGATTGACATGAAAACCTAAAGCCTACAGAGAGACAAGACCTGCTGAAACAGTTTCTGTGCCTGTAAAGAGTTTTGTTTAGGTCTTATCAACTGGACACAAACCTGGACATATTTGAGAAGAAAGAATCCCAACTGAGGAATTGTCTCCATCAGATTAGCTTGTAGGACATTTTCTTCACGAGTGATGGATGTGGGAGGGTCCAGATTCACTGTGAGCGGTGCCAGCCCCAGGCAGATAGTTCCTGGGTTTTATAAGAAAGCAGGCTGAATAAGTCAGTAAACAGTGGTTCATGGCCTCTCCTTCAGTTCCTGCCTCTAGGTTCTTGCCTTGAGTTCCTGCCTTGACTTTCCTTCATGGTTGACTGTAAGATGTAGGCTAAAATTAACTCGTTTTCTCCCTAGGTTGCCTTTAAAATTTATTTATTTGTTTGTTTGTATTTTGTGTGTATGGGTGTTTTGCCTGCATGTATCTCTGTGGACTGTGGGCCTGGTGCCTTTGGAAGCCAAAGAGGGCATCAGACCTCCTGGGATTGACATTGCAGACAGTTGTGAGTCACCATGTGGCAGCTGGGAATTGAATGCAGTTCCGCTGGAAAAACTAGCGCTCTTACCCACTAAGCCATGTCACTAGACAACCCCAGGTTGCTTTTGATTGTGGTCTTTATCACAGCAACAGGAAGGAAACTAAGACTTGAAGGAATATTAGATCCATTATACACAAAGAGTGTTTAGAAATTCATAAAATAAATAGAAATGAAAAGTGAGCAATGTAATTAGGTCCTTTTCTGAGGAGAAATTTAACTGGTTAAAAAGGTAAGGCAGGGAGTTGCTTAGGAAAGATGTCTGCAGTGGTACGTGGTTTGAGTAAATATACATTCCTTTTGTATTTTAAATGAGATTATCTTTTTAAAGAATCATCAGATGCTAATAATAGTTATATAAACAAATACCACCGTGCCAAAACAAATGGGAGCAAGGGGCACAATGAGATTCCACAGGAAGTATCGTGACACTTCCTGCAAGCCACTTGACCATGGTCACAGGAGACCGCCAAGTCTTGGCCACCTTCTTTCTCTCTTGTGCTTGCACTCATTGGCCTCAGGAGCCTCCAAACAGCATAAAATCAGACTGTTCTAGACCCACCAAGGACAACAGGCAAAAGAATAGATACAGGTTGATTTTTAAAAGGCAAAACATGTAGGAGATAGGAAAAAAGAAGGCGACGCTATGTATTAGCCGGGCTTGGTGGCAGACACCTTTAATCTGCACTCAAGACGCAGAGTCACGTGGGACTGGATCTCTGAGTTCAAGGCCGACCTGGCCTACAAACAGAGTTCCAGGGCAGTCAGGGCTATGCAGAGAAGCCCTGTCTCATGAGGCTGTATACTGTGTATTAATTAATAAAATGCAAGCAGGACTTAGAGAAGTTCCTGGAGCACTTCACACCAGGAGAAAGCATTACTCTGGAGCCTGCTGGCCTGCTTCACTAACAGCAAGAATGAGTTCATGGTGTCACCTGTAAACATATTGCTACCTTGACTCTGGAGCCGAATGTGGTGCTGACAGCTCAATAGAAAAAAAAAACCACAAATAGAAAGATATTAATAGATAATGTGACTTCCCTGAAATAGGAGAAGTAGTTCAAGAATTATCAGAGCACACCTTTGGATTGTTTTGGTGGTGCTTACAGACAACCACGGGGCTTTGTAGGCACAGGCAAGCATTTGCAGGCTAAGCTGTACCCAACCAGAGTGAGCTCTTTCCCACACACACAAAGAATCTTTGGAAAATTAGTAGTGGGTGGTCAAGTATTAAAGTAGTGCCAGTTTTCTTTGTTATGGATATTTGGAGTTTTAAAAGGATCTTTAGGGATGTGGAGAGATGGCTCAGTAGGTAAGAGCCCTGACTACTCTTCCAGAGGAGATAGGTTTGATTCCCGACAATTGCATGGCAGCTTACAACTGTCTGTAACTGCAGTCCTAAAGGATCCAATGCCTTTGTTTGGTCTCCTGGGCACCACGCATGCCCATGGTGCACAGACAAGCATTCAGGCAAAACAGTCATACGCATAAAATAAGTAAATAATTAGAGTGTTTTAAAAGATGAGTTATTGTTTGACACCTCAGTAGTAGTACCTTGCTACTGAGCTGGGAACTTAATTGTTGTGCATTCTTGAGCTTTCAGAGTCGAATGTAGAAATCATTGAAGAGCAAATGAATTGAACTTGCAGTTTCATAAAAGAGAATATCAATCTTTTTTTCCCCTCCCAAAGCAAGAAGTGATGGAGAAGACTGAAGTATATAGAGATTCTGTGGATTGCTTGCCTTCCTGTCAGCTGGAGGTGCAGTTATATCAAAAGAAAATACAGGACCTTGCAGATAATAGGGAAAAGCTAAGCAGTACCTTAAAGGAGGTTTGTATTGGGTGGTGTTTCTGTCCTTATTATGTGATGGGCAAACAGCTTTGGATCCACTTTCACCTTTTGTTACTGTCTTCCTAAAGACAAACTAGCTTGTTCTGTAGTATGGTCGTGCTGAGGAGTAAGCCGTCTTCCCCTAAACATCAGGATGTCAGGACTCATCTTAACCTTCAGATGAGATGAATAATAAATTAATATAGCACGGGTTGGTATGTGTTTGGAATAGAGTAATGAATGTTTAAGCTTGTCCTAACAGATGTAATCACTTCTCGTCAGTGGCTTAGAGTCCCATCACTGCACCTGTATCAATTGAGATGTCCAGCTTACAGCAGCATTCTCCATCCTGGATACTGAGAGGCAGCTCTGCCATTCCAGTTTCTCCAATGCTTGAGATCATTTTCACATCTTAGTCCAGGCCACTCCCTGGACCACTAACATTGCAGTAAAAGTTGGTTGTTTTTGACAGAAGTGTGGGAGCTAGGAGATTTACTTTACCTAGCACATTGTCTGATACACCATCTGGGGCCACAGGACAGATCTGCTTTGGTTCTGAGGTCTGCCTCTGCCCTTCTTTCTTCTACCATCTTGGTTCCTATGCCAGTACTCAGCTGTAGGGTCTGGCTGTTGTGTGCCTGTCCCTCATCAGGTCTGGCAGACCAGCAGAGGCAACTCTTCTCTGCTCCCTGGGCTCCTTCCCCTTGTACAGTTGTGGTTTTCTGCTGAGCTTTCAGAGCCTGAAGACTTACTCCAGTTCAAAACTGTGTTATTCTAGCTCACCCTCGGAAATCCTTTTGTTTTCTTTGTAAGTCCTGTTTGCTTGTGTTAACTTTAAATATGCTTCATAAAACAGAGCCTAAACTTGGAGGACCAGATTGAAAGTGATTCATCAGAACTAAAGAAGCTGAAAACTGAAGAGAATTCCCTCAAAAGGCTGATGATTGTAAAGAAGGAGAAGCTGGCCACCACGCGCTTCCGAATCAACAAGAAGCAGGAGGACATGAAGCAGTACAAGCAGACAGTGATCGAGTACGGGCCTGATGCAGGACAGGGGCTTAGGACGCACAAGGAAAGCCGAGAGGCTTTCAAAGTAAAGAATTCTGCTTGCAGTGACTATGTTATAATTCTGTCCGGGTTCTTTCACTTATTTATTTGTTTGGTGTTTTTCTGCTTGTTTGTGGCTTTTTGAGGCACACAGTTCCAGTTCCTTTGTGTTAATCTTTGAAGGAGTTGTGGAACTAGTGTTCATTTCAGTGCGTTTGAGACATAGTAACCTAGAGTTACATTAGGAAAGGGATTCTTAATATTATTCAGGTAAAAATTAATACTTTGTTAATTTCTTCTGCTTGTATGTTGAGGTATTTCACCACTAGAGTCTTCTCATGAGTCCCAGGAGTGCATTTAGCATACATACCACAGGGATGTTTGCAGTGTCATTCCGCTAGTCCTTAAACATGGCATTGGGACTGAGTATTTTCATGCAGATGAAAGGAAAGACAGAACCTGGGGATTGTGTATTCGTTGCCGAATGTGCAGAAAGTTCTATTAACCAACATTTGCACTAATAGTGCATGGGTGTGCACACCGAGGCACTGTGGCCGAACCTTCGTCTTACAGAATAGGTTATGAGGGCTGTGGTGGACCACTTGCTGCGAATGTGCCAGGCTCTGACTTTAATCTCTAGCTCTACAAAATAAGGAAACAGAAAGAACAGCTCTCGAATGAAGTAGTTCCGTACACCATTGTGTAACTATAGTGCACCACACTGTGGAGGGGGGTGTTGTGGGTTTTGTCTGCTTGCTTTTATATCTGGAAGGGTTCTAGGCTTGTTGAGCAAGTACTGACAAACGATGCTCTGGGTTCATTATTAGCGTCTTCGGTTTTTTTTTTTTTAATGCTCGAGAGAAGTTATGTTGGTGTTTCTGTTTCCCTTCAGAGACTGCAATAAAGTTCAAGATAAAAGAGGTGCTGTCTGTGAGCAAGTAACCACCATTACTCTGGAAATCCAGAAGATTAAATCTGGGGTTCAGCAGCTGAAAGATAGTGCCAAAAGGGAGAAACTGAAGTCTCAGGTGCGTGCTCCTAGGACAGAGAGTCCGGGGGTTAAAACGTAAATGATGTCACTCATGACAGGGTTTTGAGTTCTCTGGAGCGGAACTTGATCCTGTGGGTCTTTTGCTTTCCTCCGTTTGTAGCAGCACTCTGGATACCAGTTCTGCAGACGCGCATCTCCTGTGCCTTTTCTCTTACCTGCCTTTCAGCACGTCACAGAATAGAAACACAGTTCTCAAGACCTAAGTAGATGGACTTTTCCCATGACTTTTAAATTTTGTCTCTAGAAACATTTTACCAAAAGCTGCACCAAGTAGTGCAGCTCTTCATTCATAATCTTAGGCCTCCTTCTTCATTCTTCTCCATCTTCCCGCTTCTGAAGCACCTGGTTTGTGACAGCTGAACTCTCACTGCTGCTGTCACCCACTGTCCATACAGTCTGCAAAGATTCTATTACAAAAGAGACTTGAGAAACTTCATCTGACATTCTCAAGGAAACCAGAGACTGCTGTCGCATGCTCAAGGTGTAGATAATCAGCTGGTTATTAGCAGCTTAAAACTAGTACCTGGTTCGAATTTGAACTTTGTTAGTCACAAAAGATGCCCAACCTACCTTATATTCCTGTTGGCTCTGTGCGTGTTCCCTGGCAATACCAGTTGTTCTTTAAACCTTAGCATGGCATGTGAAACTATTCCTAGAATAGCCTTGGGTATAGTCTGCTTTCATAAATATTTATACCGTTGAAAGAGCACTGAGTACTGTGTCTTAAAACTAGCTGTGTTAGAATTCAGTGAGGGATTTTGAAATGACCAAGTCCCCTCCCAAATACATTGAATTAGAATCTCAACAATAGGTCCCATCTCTTAATTGAATTGTCTGTTTATCTCTAGCATAGGATGACTCTTGAGAGCCACTGACTGGCTCTGTGTAATTGTGATTGTTTTCTGTGGATGGAGCTCATAACCACACAAGCTGTTCTAGTACAGCTGTAGTTGTTAAAATGTTATTTCCCATTCTGAATTTAAAATATTCAGTGTCTGTACTCTGGCACACTCAGACCTTCCTTCTGGAATAATCTGTACTGTGTTCTGTTGACTAGCTCATAAGATGGGAGCCCTGTTCCCTTCCGTCTTCTCCCCTTTGGGTGTAGCAGCTGTCCGGCCACTCCTCACATGCTTCATTTTCAGACCGGTTGTATCCTGTTTATTGTTAGTGTTTCTTACCTGTCGTTATTCAAAGTGTAGAACCTCCTTCCTACCACAGTCTTCCCAAGCAGTGCTGTGGCCCCAGAAGCTTCTGTTTACAAAGCCTTGGGGGATGGGTTGTCAGCAGCCCTGTCTTGCCTTCTGACTTCAGACTTTGGTCAGTTAGAGACTCCTCCTTCAGGTGTAGCTCTGCCGGGTTGTTCCTTTCACCATAGCGTACAGCGATGGAAATGGTTGCTCTCAATTCAAGAGCTTATTGTTAGATTTTGTAGGCTCGCTTGTCTTTCTCTCAACCTAGATTCTCTGTTTAAATCTCGTCCATACCAATCATGTGTCACTGTGTGGTGTTGGCGGCAGATTCGAGCAGCATGCCTTCTCCTCCAGGATGGAAGAGACTCTGGCTGCATTGTAATGCTCCTCCAGAGCGTGCAGCGTTATCAGAGCTCCAGACACGGCCATTCAGCTTGCTGTGTTGTCCTTCCTTTACCCAGTCCGCTGACGTCCATTTGTTCCTCAGCAGCCCAAGAATGACTGTGAATACGTGGGTGAACTCAAGCTCATTTGCTCAAAGAATTCTCTAGTTCTTTCATAGCCACCCTTCACGAAGAAGAAGCGTGCACAGATTGTCAAAGTGGTCTTCACTCAGGGCTGCTGGACCCCAGTTGTCACTGACCCTGCTTTAAATGTCCCCTCCCATCAGTAGTTCACCTGCTTCTAATGTCTTGTCCCTCTTCCATTTGAGCAGCTCAAACATCTGTTTCCTGTTCCAGCCAAGTCACAGCAAAAATGACGTAGAGTTCAAAATCTTTCCTGTCTCTCCTCTTCCTCCCCTTCCCTCACTTAATCTCTCTGTTCAATGTCTTCATAAATTTCTTTTAGAATATTTGATATATTTCTAAGATGCTATAATTTCTTATATTTCTCATCATCATTTTATATCACAAGGGATTAACTCCTGTTGAAATTCTGTGGCGATAACCCTGGCCTTCAGACTCACAAAGTTAATTTCATGATTTCTTTTCCTCAGTGATACTATTCATTTTATTCACACATTCATAACATAATTTTATGTCTCGCAAATTGTCGCAAAATGCTAACTTCCTTCCTTGACTCTAATTTTGCTATTTTAAATCTGTACTGAATACTAAGTAGTGCCAATTTTATCTTTGTAAAGTAACTTTTTAATAGTGTACTTTCTTCTTAAATCAGGGCCTCCCTATTTTCCTATAGTTTATGGATTCATTTTAATGAATGGACTGCTTAAAATTTCTAGTCAATATTTTAACAAATAGCATATGTACCTACTAGGTGTCGGGTCCCACTTGGCTCAGGAGTCAAGTTGAGGACAGCGAAGTTCTGATCCCTGCCTTTAAGACTTTAGCTAAGCAGATCAAACCCATCATTTAAGGTCCAATAGAAATGATGCCTGACTTCATGTTATAGTACAGCATCAGGAACAAACCCAGTGTGGAACTGTCAAAGACATATAGATGGGCAGACAGAATAGATGATCAAGACACAGCACCATGTAGCAAGAGCCAGCTGGCTTTTGTTTTTGTTCTTTACGAAGGTGCCATAGATTGTTATGGTCAGCTCCAGTTCCAAATGGTGCATGGGAAACCGGATACTCACATGTAGAAGAGGGAAACTAGATCCATTCCTCTCACCCTGCGCCAAAAACAAACTCCAAAGACCACAGTAAAAGACAGGAAATCCTGAAACTGCTAAAGGAAGCACTAGGAAAAATTCCTCATGATACAGGCTTAGGCCTTTTTGCTTAGGATTCTTCTTGCTCAGGAATAAGACTGACTGTCCACAATCCCACCTTGTGAAGTCAGAAGTCTTCCACAGAGCAGAGGGAATTGTCCACCAAATGAAACACAGCCTACAGAAAGAGATAAACCTCTGTTACCTGTATACCGTACAGAAGACCTAGAGCGTATGAGGAATTGAAAATACTAAACAAGAAAACAAACACCCATAGGCCAAGAAACCGAAATACAAATAGCTAGTAAATATTTTCAAAAATGTTCAACATCATTCACCATCAGGAAAATGCAAATTAAAATTTTGAGATTCCATCTTATCCCAGTCAAAATGACCATCTTTAAGAAAATAATTGACACCAAATACTTGGAAGAGTGCAGGAGAAAGAACCTCTTTTTTAAATTAGTTATTTATTTTATTATTATATGTGTGTGCACATGCCATAGCTTATGTTTGGAGATAGATCAGAGGACAGCTTGGTGGAGTTGGTTCCCTCTCGCACTGTAATGTGTTTGGAGATCAAGCTCAGGTCACCAACCAGGCTTGCATGAAAAGCACTTTGCTGTTTTACTGGTCGGAAGGTTCTCTATTCACTGTTCTTGGGCCTATAACATGGTGTAATTACTATGAAACCAGGGTGAGGGTGTCTTGGCTAAAAATAGAACTACTCTCTGTCCCAGATGGACACTCTTGTTCAAACAGCCTATTACTGTGGTTGATACTTGCTTGTCCAATGTTTATGACTGCTCTGTTTAAGTCACCAAGGATCAACCTGCAAAATAATGGATATTGAAAATGTGGTACAGGTACACTATGGATTCTTATTCATCCATAAATAAAATGAAATTTGTAAGAAGATATATGTTAGTGGAAAATGCTGTATTAAGTGAGATGACCCAGTCCCAGAGAAACAAAAACCACATGTTCTAAGTTTTATATATGTATGTTCATATGGAGCGGTTGAGTGTAGATACCAAGAACCAGAAAAGGGTCCATGAGAAGGCAAAAGGCTTTAAGGGAGAAGGTTGTTAGGTAGAGTAATAGAACACATGTGATATGAGAGTGGAGGGGAGACACCAACAGTGGTGGCTTTCAGTAGGGGTGAGGGGAGTTGTCTAGAGGATGGGGAGGGGACAGAAGCAAGGTCAACAAAAATGTGTTTGTGTGAGTTCATTAAAAATATTAAGTTTTATCTTCCATGTAACTTCCTCTGAGCCATCTATGTGTCTGGTTTCTGGCTTCTCATTCACTGTGGACTTTTAATAGGTAGCCTAGTTCTGTGCTTCCCGCATGGCACATGTGCATTGTGTGTTCATTGCGCTGTAGGTCAGATGTGTGGCCATGCACTTGCATGAGCCTTGTTTCCAGTGCTCAGTACGTAGTGTAGTCTGTGTGTTGTTGTTGGGTGGAGAGTGATTTCGTCCGCATTATCTTGTTCACGGGGTACTTGGAGAAAACAATCCAATAATAATTTCTTGGTCCATGGACAAAAATTCTTGTGGGATCAATGGTGATGCTGGGTATAAAAGCCTATGAATATTTTATAATTTTTAAATTCCTCAAATTTCAAAAATGAGATAATCAGGCCAACACTGTCACATAAAGCATTGCTAGAGTCATGCTCTGCCCTGTAGCTACTGGGTAGGTAGGCACCGTGACCTTGAGCTTTTGACATATGTCTAGTGCAATTGAAGGGCTAATGGAATTTTGAATTTAATCTAAGTTCTTGTGCATTTGAATAGTGGCCATATGGCTGTTGCTTCTATGTTGAACAGCACTGGGCTAGCCTTAGATTTTTCTTTGCATTCCCAGCCCTATGCTTTGACTTTAGAAGTATTTGACTTCACGATAAGACTTTTTTATATGTGAGCTATTGTGAACCGGTGTAAATTTCCGCTTGTGTATAGACTTTCATTGGCTATTCTAAACTACGTAGCATTTGAGAAGGCTATAACCCACCCGTATTAATACCTACCTGTGTTTTTCCTTCAGGTGGGTGTGCTGCTGGATTTGGGCTTCCTCTTCTATTTATGGTAGCTCTATCTGTGTGACTAGTTCTTCCTTGGGAGCATGTTTATTGTCAGGAAGAAAGCATTGCTTTGGTGTATTGAAGTGCTTGCCTGTGGATTTGCAGGTTGTGTTTATTTATTTTAGCCACACTTGGTTTTGATGGTTTCTCGAAGGTGATACCATTCTTCATGATGTACTCAGCGTTCTTGTCCACGGGAATGAACACATAGCCCAGTGGAGCTAGGAATATGAGTTGATCTGTAGCCATCCAATGTGCTGATTGTTTAGCATTCACTCAAGTTAGTCACTAATTCACCTGGTCTTTCTTATAAGACTTAAGAAATAAAGCTTTCGGCAACTTTTCTTGATGGTTCATAGTCTATCATAGTTGTAATCTTAGAATTAATATGAATGACCATTGAAATGTTTTTGCAATTCAATGTTTGGCCTGGCTATCACATTTGTCCGCAGGAAATCTTTGTAAACATGAAAAGTGCTCTGGAGAAGTACCACGAGGGCATTGAGGCGACAGCCGAGGAGTATTGCTCTAGAATAGAAGAGAAGACGGCTGAGCTGAAGAAGAGGATGTTCAGAGTGCCCTCAGCACAGGCAGTCCTCCCGTAAATGGCTGGCAGCCTTTTCGTCTCTGTTTACGTAGTTATTGTGATGCTAATAGAAGTACCTGCTGTGTCAGCTAACTAACATGGGTACTGCTGCTTTCTGTTTGTCATTGGTGTTTTTTTGTGTGTGTGTGTGTGTGTGTGTGTGTGTGTGTGTGATGTTGTGCTTCTTGTGTCTTTTTCTTGGTGCTGGGGAGAGAACTCGGGACCTTGCCAGCTACACGGAACTGCTTCTCCAGGCTCCAGCATGCCATGTATTATAGGCTTTTATTACAATTAAAGTAACTTGTACAGCTTTTGTGTCCCCCTTTTAGTCTGTCTCTTTTGTACTAGTTGGAATAAAGAGGAATAGATACTGAAGTCCGCAGTGCCTGTTGTGACTTTGTTGACATTGAATTGCCACATCATTAAGCCTGATTGTGCCCTCCACATCTAGAGTTCATGCTCCTTTGATTCTCACTCATCCAGCTCTAGCTAGATATTTTCTTTCTACTATGTAGGTAAAGAATTGTGGAGATGTCTGAGGATTTATACAGCTGAGCAAAAATTTGAACTGGGCTCTCTGGCACCAAAATTGGAATAGTTCTTGATATAGCACACTTTCTAATGTGAAAGAGTAAGTTTGATTATAGGGCTTCATTTCTTTATATGGTAGAAATAAGACAGTTGTGGATAGAAAATTCAAACTGGACCAAAATAATTTGTTGTCTTTCTTCTTTATCAATTTATTATCCTGAGGACCTTGTTCAGTGACACAAGGATGCTTAACCATACTGTGACCGCATGCAGTATGCCTTGGCTGCTACACGGATGCTTAGCCATACTGTGACCGCATACAGTATGATGTCTTGGCTCCTCCAGCTGTCCTGACACAGTGCCATAGAGAACTCTCAGGAACCAAGGAACACTGTGAAGTTCTGAAAGAAAAACAGTGACCCTTGCTAGCAGGCACCCAGAAGTGTGAACTGCTAGCTCAGAGTAGTTCAGACTTTCAGTGTTCAGCTGCTGCCTTCGTTCCAGTGCTTTGTCCTTACCAAGCTGGGTAAGGTGCTTGCTGTTTTAAAACCACATATCATCTCGGCATGGTGGCACACACCTAGCATCCCGTCACTTAGGGAGCTAAGATGGGACAATCACAAATATGGGGCCAAACTAGGCTGTGCAGCAAGATACTGCCTTAGAAAATATGTACTAAAAATAATAGGACATAAAACAAAGGTAGAAATACTTCATCGAATACAATGTTGAGAAATTGTATAGTATCCACTAGGCAAGATGTCTAATAATTGATATTCAAAAGCAAAATGAAGGGATTCTTTTGGTTGATGTGATTTTTCTTAAACACACATTCCAAAATGACTACTAAGGCTTTAGGATCAAGCTATGTCATAAGCAGAACTGTTAAGCTGTCCTCGGGCAATGCTGGACCACTGAGTCCAATACACTTCCATGGGCTTGCATCCTTCTGCCCATGGTTTATTATAGCTTGACTTGGTTCTGTTGGAAAGCATTCATCTTCCAGCCTTAGTTCAAATTCAGACATAATATTTTTTAAAAATTAGATAATTTATTTTTATTATTTTTAATTACGTCGATATGTGCATTTGAGGTCAGAGGTTTCTGATACTTGGGAACTGGAGCTGCCAGTGTGGGAGCTGGGAACTAAACTTTGTAAGAGCAGTAAGGGCTCTAGTCCACTGAGCCATCTGCCTGTCCTTAAAATCTTAATTACATTTATTTGTGTATGTGGAGGGTGGTCATGTATGTACCACAGTGCACATGTGAAGGACAACTTGCTGGAGTTGATCTTTCCTCCCACTGTGTGAGACCAAGGAAGCGAACTCTGGTCATCAGGCTT
>LOJH01052076.1:339-13533 GCA_001685095.1 Ellobius talpinus
ACATACACACCTGGAAATCTGTGGGTCAGTCAGGTGGCACATATACACACCTGGAAGGCTGTAGGTCAGGTAGGCGGCACACATACACACCTGGAAGGCTGTGGGTCCATAAAACTTTATTTATAAAGCAAAGAGAGAGCCTGAAAAGATGATCAGTGGTTATGAGCACTTACTGCTCTTGCAGAGGATGAGGGTTTATCAGCACTCACGTTATGACTCATAGTCATCTGTAATTCCAGCACCCTCTGTTGGCCTCGTGGACACCAGGCATGCACATGGTACACATAAGCTCATGGAGGTACACACACACACACGCACACACACACACACACACAAATAAATACATTTTTAGCAAAACAAAGCAAGGATGGAAAGGTTATAGCTGACATGGTGGATCACGCCTGCAATTCCAACTTTCTAGAAGTAGAGGCAGAAGGATCAAGAGTTTAATGTCAGGCAGCTACATAGCAAATTTAAAGTCAGCCTGAGCTACACGAGAGAACTCGGGCAATGGGGAAAGGGAGAGAGAAAGAGAGAATGTGAACATAAGGAATGAGAATACTTGGTTTGTGATCCATCGTTTAACCTTGAACTCTGATTTAATTTTAAAAGGTCAAGACAAAAGCTGAAAACACAAGTTGCATGCCTTCATCATATCAGGTACATAAAAATGGTCCTCTGTGTGTATGAGAGATGGAGAAAGAGAAGGAGATGGAGGGAGGGTGGTTCAGCTAAAACTAAGAGGATGTTCCACTGAGGCACAATTTAACAATTGTCTTTTAATTTGATGAGATGCAGGATGTCTCATGATAGAGATAGGGGAACTCTCATGATACCTAAGGATGAAAGTGTCCTGGTATTTCAGTTCAAAAACATAGTAAAATTCACAAGGTGTGCTCTACTAGGGTCCTCTAGGTTAACAGAAGCTATATAATGAGTATTTCTATACATGTGGAAATGAGATATATTACAATGACTTACAGGCTGTGGTCGAACTAATCCAACAATGGCTGGCTGTGAATGGAAAGCTCCCCAATCCACTAGTTTCTCAGTCTACAAGGCTGGATGTCTCAGCTGGTCTTCAGTAAATGCTGGGATCCTGAAGGAGTAGGCCTGAATGCCAGAGAGGGAACGAGACTTGCTAGCAAGGCAAGGAAGAGTAGTTACAGAGTAAAAGCTTCCTTCTTGCATCTCCTCATACAGGCTTCCAGCAGGTGTGGCCCAGAATAAAGGTGTATCTTTCGGCCTCAAGATCCAGATTAAAGGAGTGTCTTCCTACTTCTAAGATCTAAATGGATTACTTCAAATTAAGTAAAACAAACAAACAAACAAAACAAACAAACAAAAAAACAAACCTCACAGATGTGCCCTTCAGATGTAGTCAAGTTAAAAACCAAGAACAGCCATCACAAGTCCATCCCTGGTCAACTTGACACACAATCATATTTCCTTATGTTAGGCTTGATTTCCAAATGAAAATAATAACCAGGTCATAATTATACCTAAGCCTAAATGTAATATAACTATGACCTATACAATCACAAATGCATCATATAACTAACCAGACTATAATTATACCTAACTGTAGTGATATTTTATTTGTATTTTAATAAATAAAGCTTGCCTCAAGATCAGAGACTAAAACAGACACCCTGGTCAGCCTTACAGACAAGGCAGTGGTGACACACACCTTCTTTGATCCCAGTAGCCACACTAGTTTGCCATTGAAACTAGGTGGTAGTGGTACATGCCCTTAATCCCAACACTAGAGAGGAATATAAAACAGGAGGAGATATCTCCCAGACATAGTTTCATTCTGAGATTCCTGGAGGCAGGATCACCATTTTGGAATGAGGTAGAGATAAGAGCCAATGGCTGACTGTTTTGCTTTTCTGACCTTCAGGTTGAACCCCAATATCTGTCTCTGGGTTTTTAACTAGTCATGCTACACCTAACATGATATACCTCTCCTTTGTATAAGCACAAATACATTATAAATTTAGAATAGGTGACAATGTCCCTTTGGGGACATTCCTTTAGTATCTGAAATTTAAATATGATAACCATTGGTATTCTCATAATTGATGTTATATTACATGATAAATGAATTGAGAAAAGAAAACATAAATATCCATACAAATGCATTCTTACAAATACAATAGAAGTGCTCTCGTCAACTATAATCCTTGTTTCTGTAACTGGTCTCGTGGCCTTAGCTGGTATTAAAGACTACCTTTCTCTACTACCTGTTCTGTATTTTCTCCAACCTCTTCAAGAACCTCTGCAGATTCTTGGCTCTTGTCTTGGATGACTGACCCACATTTTCATTCCTGAAGGGTCTCTGTCCTTGATCATCTTATTGAGCCTTATAGTTTCCCATTGACTTTATCCACAGGAGATGGTAGCACCAAGAGACACCCTAAAGGGTCTCCTGCATTCCACATATAATTTTCTTACCTTCATGACAGAAAAGTAATCTAATTTTCCCATAGTAATCTGAATCAATTACCCCTCTGAACCTGCTACTCCTTTCTTAGCCTGTTGGTTTAGGGGCTTCAGAAACCTAAGGTGGCCAGGGGTAAGCTGGCTTCCAGTTCAATGGAATGTTTGTTGTGGTTCCTGGCAAGAGTGCTCCCTGCTTTGTAATTAACACTTCTAGGTCAGTAGAACTTAAGGCTGTGGGAACAGGAAGAAAATAACTTTGTTGAGTCTCTAGGGGTGATAGGGAGTGGATCTATTCTCTCTTCTACCCGCTGATTCCTGGACCTGTGGATTCTGACTGTGGGAGAAATTATACCATATATTGGATGTTGATTCAAAGCATATACTGCCTTCTGAAGAACTCTGTCCTAATCCTTCAGGCTGATGTCACCTACCTAATTGACACTGTAACTGTGTCTTCAAAAGGCCATTACATCTTTCTTTCAGGCCAGCTGCTTCTAGATGGTGGGGAACAGGATGAGACTAGCAGATTCCATGATTGCGTGCCCACCATTGTACTGTGGAGTGAGCTCCTTGGCCAGAAGCCATACTGTGTAGAAGAGCATGGTGGTGGATAAGGCATTCTATAAGTCCACAGATGGTGGTTTTGTCAGAGATATTTCTTTCAGGAAAGCCAAACCCATAACCAGAATAAGTATCTACTCCAGTAAGAACAAAGTGTCATTCTCTCCACAAAGAAAGTGGTCCAAGGTAGTTAACCTGTTACCAGGTTACTGGCTAGTCACCCTGGGGAATGGTATAGTATCTGGGGCTCATTGTTGGTTTCTGCTGTCGGCAGATCTCAGCAGAAGCTGTAGCCAGGAAACCCTGGGTGGATAGAAGCCCACACACAATCCCCATCTCTGTTACCATGGACACTTTGTTTATGGGTCCATCGGGCAATGACAGGAATGTCTGGGGAAAGAGGCTGTTTACAGACTGGGTCATCCTATCTACATGATTATTGAACTTCTCAGCCAAAGTCACCCTTTGATGAGCATTTACATGGGACATAATTATCTTCACATCCTTCCCCTAAGGATATGGAGAGATCTATCCTTCTTCCTCAGATGTCTTTCTCACCAATTTTATGATCATGCTCTTTCCAAGTCCCTGACTATCCAGGCAATTCATTAGCTACAGCCCATGAAACAGTGAACAACCACACATCTGACCATTTCTCCTTCCAAACGAAATATATGACCACATGTAATGCCCGAAGCTCTGCCAGATGTGAAAGTTTCCCTTCACCAGTGTCTTCCAGGGTTGTCCCAGAAAGGGGTTGCCATGTACAGCTGTTCATTTCTGGGTATGCCTGCACAGCATGAAGAAACATCAGTAAACCAAGCCCTACTCTTTTCTTCCTCAACCAGTCAATCACAGGGCACACCAAATATGACTATGGTTGCATACTTTGCAGTAGATGACATTGTAACAGGAGTAGAAACCATAGGCATTTGGGCAAGTTCTTTGTGGAACTTGCTCATGGCTTCAGAACCTGCTCAGGCCTGATCCTGTGTATACCATTCCCACTTGATGATAGATTGCTGCTGTGCATATCCCACTTTAGGACTTTACGACACTCAGCTCATGATGGAACCTCGGTGGCTCATTGTCAAATGTTCAGTTCCCACTAAAGGCCCAATAGTAGACCAAGAGCTGTCTTCTGAAGGAGAATGGTTGCTTGTAGATGATGGTAGAGCCTTGATTCAAAATCCCAAAGGTCTATTCTGTGAGTCACCTATAGGAGCCTGCCAAAGGCTCCAAACAGCATCCCTATCTGCCACTGCCACTTCAAGTACCACCATGTCTACTGGATCATTTGGTCCAAGTGGCAGAGCAGCCTGCACAGCAGCCTGAACCTGTTAAGAGCCTTCTCCTGTTTCAGGCTCCACACCAAGCTAGCAGCTTTCTGAGTCTCTTGGTAAATGGGCCAGAATAACACATCCAAGTAAGGAATGTGCTGCCTCCAGAATCCAAATAGGCCTAGTAAATGTGCTTCTCTCTTGATGGTGGGAGGGGCCAGGTACAATCACCTTTCCTTCACCTTAGAAACAATATTTCTTCATGCCCCACACCTCTGGACTCCTAAGAATTTCACTGAGGTTGAAGACCCACGAATTGTTGTTGGATTTATTTCCCATCCTCTGACATACTTATGTTACCAGTGAGTTCACAGTGGTTGCCACCTCTTGCTCACTTTGTCCAATAAGCACAATGTTGTTAATACAGTGCATCAGTGTGATATTTTATAGAAGAGACAATCAAATTGCTTCTGGTTTATGGACAGATGCTGAGAAGAAAGCATTTTCTAGGTCAATAGCTGCATACTATGTCACTCCCTGATTGGGTTTTCAGTAGTCAACTGTCATTCTCCTCGATCCCCATGTCTTCTGCGCTGGCCAGAGAGGAGAGTTAGTGGGAGATGTGGTAGGAACCACCACTACTGCATCTTTCAAATACTTGATGGTGGCATTAATTTCTGTAATTCCTTCAAGGATGCGATACTGCTTTAGAACCACAATTTTCCTTGGCAGAGACAACTCTAAAAACTTCCATTTAGTCTTTCTAACATAAAAGCCCTCATTCCATAGGTCAGGGAACTAGTGTGAGAATTCTGCCAACTTCTAAGTACATGTATCTCAATTATACATTCTCGAACTGGGAGAATAATCACAGAATAAGTTTGGGGACCCACTGGACCTATTCTGAGTCAGACTTCAGACAAAACTCAAGCCCCTACTGTAACTGGAGGGCCATAATATTTCTTGCAATCTCCAAGAATCACCATCAAGTCAGAAGCAGTGTCCAATAGACCCTTGAAAGTCTGATTGTTTCCTTTCCCCCAGTGTACAGTTGCTCTTGTTAAGGGACCTAGGTCACTCTGGGGAAGGACTGGAGAAAGACTAACAATCAAACTTTTAGGTGGTTTATGAAGGCCCTTCCTCAGGGGAACTTGGCTGTCTCTTCATTCCAGGGGTTCTGGATCTACAAGACTCAAGTCTGGAAACTGATTCATGGACTGAATTTTCCCTCTGCCATAATCCATTATAGCCTTCCTTTCATTTGCTTGAGAACTTTTTCCACTTATATAAATCAAATAAAAATTCAGTAGACTTCTTATCTATTTCATGCCTGGAAACACCATGATTGATTAGCCAATCCGAAAGGTCCATATGAGTCGTGCCCCCATTAAATTCACTTTGCCTGTGCTGACCATTATAGGTTAGGCCATTATGAACATTGCTTTGTCTATGCTGCCCATTATGATGACTACAATCACGTTGCTTTTGGCAATTCAGTACTCCCACATGGCTCCTGCTCCTTCAGGAACCAATTGAACCCACTGCATTTAGTTCATCCCACTGAGCAACAGTGTCTTCAACCTTAGGTCTGGAACAGGAGAATGGCAACAAAAACTCTTCAAATGTGCAAGTGCCGGTTCACTTTTTTGTGCCTTAGAGGATTAGTGAAGGGTATGTCTTCTAGGTCTTCCCACTGTGGAGCATTAGGTTTTACACAGCATACCTACTGAAGTATTGCAGTTTCCCCGAGCCTTAAAACCCCTTCACCAACAAACACTAAGCCAAGGGCCGTCAAGAATATCCAGCTCCTTTTCAGTAGATCATCTTTTGTCAAACACTTCGGGCAACCATTAAAACAACCTTTTGACACCTTTGTATAACTGTGTGAGTTTCCATATTAAACTCAGAGGGCCCATGTCAATAAACTCAACCTGATCAAATTTTATGTTCCTTCTACCATTATCCCACACCCTTCAAATCCATTCCCACCCATGTTCCCCAGACTTCTGCTTGAATGAGTTAGCAAACTCATTACACTCTTTAGTAGTGAAGAATACATCCTGTGGACTACACTTTTTACCTCCCCTCTAGGAGCCTGCTTTGCCTTAAGTCTGGTTATAGGTCTAGAGGCAGCTATCAGTGGGCCTGAGAGACAGCAGTGTTGTCTTGCCTGGCGTTTCCTTCAGAGAAAGTCACTGCTGGTTTAGCAAACAATGAAGGATTGATTTCTCCAGTCAAAGGTGAAAAAGACAATATTTAAAAGGGTGAGTTGAGGAGACTACTTTCTTGGGTGGGATAAACCCTTGAGAATCTAAGGGTTTTAAGTTCTCAGCTTCAGTGGGGTTCTCATACACACATCCATCCTAAGTTACAGGGTCCTGTTCTGTACTAATTTAATATCCATTAACCATGCACACCCTTCAAGGCTGAAATTTTAAGTTTTCCCTGTAATTCATCCAGTCATATAATAATGGCTTCAGTTTGATTTTCAGCAACTATTTTTTTCCAGCTCTGTGTGTGTTGGAAAGAAGGATTTCTTTCAGGGAACACTTAGAAACCTTTAGATTGTTTATATGCATCTGGAGTCAGGCATTTTTATCACCAAGTTCATTGTTCTCCTAATTACTTACAGATTCTGAGATGCTCGAAATTGGTTAATTTTTATCACAGAGCTCATCTCTATCCTTTGTCTATTTATCCAGCGATGCTAAGAACAACCAACCAGCGTCATCATTTTTCTTATTTTTCCCCAAACTGTCTGAAGTTTCATGCACAGGGTCACCAAATCCATTGCTACTTACAGTTGGTGAATCATGATAATCAAATGTATCGATCTCTCTAAGTTTGAAATATAGTTCACATCATGGGCTTTTGGTGTTCTTCGAGTTCCCAGGAGATGATCCAGTAACTGGAGAGGCTTTGGTAACTGTAGGTGTTGTCAAAATTGAAAGGTCTGTTGCAGATATCTGAAAGATTCATCCTGACACTTCTGTTGCACTAGAATCACATCTGTAATAGGCAGTGTCTCACCTGGTCTTCACTATATGCTGGAATCTCGAAGAAGTGGGATCTAATGCCAGTGAAGGAATGGACTTGCTAGCAAGGCGAGGATAAGTAGGCAAAGAGCAAAAGCTCCCTTCTTCCATGAATTTATATAGGCTTCCAGAAAAAGGTTAAAGGACTGTATCTTCCTCCCACAAGGTCTGGATTAGAGGCGTATCTTTTCCCAGATGGAAAGATCTGGATTAAAGATCTTTCTACTGTCTCTGTACTTCAAAGATCCAAATTAGAAGTAGATTAACTCAAATTAAGCCTAATAATAATAATAATAGTAATAATAGAAATAGAAATACCTTACAGGTGTACAAATTAAGCAAAAAAACCCTCATAGGTGTGCCCTCCAATTATTGGCTTTAGTTCCAGATTAGTCAAGTTGAAAAGCAAGAATAGCCATCACACGTACCTACCTCAGAGTAAAGGACTAGATGCTAGAATGGAGGAAGACTTCCCCAAATGGTGGGTGGGCTAGGGGGTCACTGTAGAGAGAAGTGAGGGGGCTGCATTTGGGATGAGGTTGAAGAGGGCACTAGACTTGGATGAAAAGCAGTGGGTGTTGGATTGCTCATGCAGAAGTGCCTTGGGGGTACTTGAAACCATGTCCAGGAAAAAAGAAATTATCATTTGGAACATCAAAAACAAGGTATATTGTGGAACAGCCTTCAGATGCTTGGAAAATACACAGAAACTCTCTTTTACCCACCCTTGGAGACCAGTCTTGGATATATAAGTGGGTATGCATGTATGTATGTATGTATGAATATATGTAGGTGTCTGTGTCTGTGTGGGATGTATATATGATTATATATGGCTATATGTATGTACATGTGTGTGTTGTGTGTTATGGTATATATGTGGTGTGAATGTGTGGTATATGTGTGTGTATGTGCATGTGTGTGTGGTATGTAAATTGTTTGTGTGTGGGTGTGGGTGTGGTGGGTGTGGGTGTAAACTAGTATAAAGTGGCAGAAATATTTGAAAATGTAGGTATAGTATTGGGGCTGTTCTTGCACCCTGAGTTGCCTTCCGCACCAGTGATTTTTGATTCTATCAAATACAATATCTTACAGATTGACAAGTATGACCAATAACTTGCCTTGGGATCAAAGACAATAAATAGTTTCAAGGATGGTGCTTTAAAACATTAAATTTTTAAACTAAAGTGAAGCTTTTTTTTAAGATCTCTAACCTAATATATCTGAGGGAAACTGATTGGTAGTTTCATTTCTTTCCATGCCCTGGTCCCACTCATCTCCACAGAAAACTGTATCCTCATTTTCTCTACACTCCACAGTCTGTCACTGAGGGTTCTGATGCCTCGTGGGGGCAATTTCAATACCTCAGTGTTTTAGAAGGAGCTACCCCAGCCCACAGGCATTGCTCACATCCCCAAGTGAATGTTTCCTTTTCCAGTTTATGAATAAATCAGTTTACTTACAGAGATAAAAGAATGGAATGATTTTAAAAAAACAAGTAGGAGAACACTCAGCACTGGGGTCTGGGACCTAGCCAAGGAAGAAACTGGGTCCAGGGTTCAGGTAAGGACTTTTGTCAGGGATTATTCTCTCCAGCCTCCATGATGCCTGTTTTTGTTTGTTGTTATTGTTTTGTTTTTGTTTTTGTTTTGTTCTTGGGTTTTTAAGACAGGGTTTCTCTGTAACTTTGGAGCCTGTCCTGGAACTCACTTTGTAGACCAGGCTGGCCTTAAACTCACAGAAATCCATCTGTCTCTGCCTCCCGAGTATTGGCATTAAAAATTAGTGTACCTATTCTAATATCTAACAAAATAGACTTCAAATCAAAATTAATCAAAAGAGATGGAGAAGGACACTTCATACATATCAAAGGAAAAATGTACCAAGATGACATTTCATTTTTTTATTTTTTTAATTTTTTTTTGAGACAGGGTTTCTCTGTGTAGCTTTGGTACCTGTCCTAGAACTAGCTCTTGTAGACCAGGCTGGCCTTGTACTCACAGAGATCCTCCTGCCTCTTCCTCCTGAGTGCTGGGATTAAAGGCATGAGTCACCACTGCCTAGCAAGACATTTCAATTCTTAACATCTGTGCCCCAAACAAAAGGACACCTTCATTTGTAAAACAAACATTACTAAAGCTTTAACCACAAGTTGAACATCACAAACTACAGTGGAAGACTACAATACCTGACTCTCAGCAATGGGCAGGTCATCTAGACAAAACAGAACCAAGAAATAATGAAGCTAACAGATGTTATAAATCAAAAGTACCTAACATATCTTCTGAACATTTCATTCAAACAGAAAGGAATATGCTTCCTTCTTAGCACCTCATGAAATATTTGCCAAAGTTGACCACATACTTGGTCACAGAGCGAGTATCAATAGATACAAGAAAATTGAAGTAACCTCCTATATCCCATCAGACCACCATGATTGAAGCTGGATTTAAATAAAAAAAGAAACAACAGAAAGTCTACAAACTCATGGAAACCAACCAACTCCCCACTGAAGAACTCTTGGGTCAAGACAGAAGAGAAGAAAGAAATTAAAGACTTCTTAGAACTCAGTGAAAAAGAATGTACACCTGAAAGTTCTGGAACAAAAAGACACAAACACACCCAAGTGGAATAGACAGCATAATAGACAGAATATAATAGACAATATAATAGACAGAAATAATTAAACTAAGGACTGAAATCAATAAAAATAGAAACAAAGAGGACAATACAAATAATCAGTGAAATGAAGAGTGATAAAATCAACAAGATAAACACCCACACTAACTAAAAGGCAGAGAGAGACTATCCAAATTAGCAAAATCAGAAAGGAAAAGGTGGACATAACAGACACTGAGGAAATCCAAAGAATCATCAGGTCATAATTCAAAAACCTGTTCTATACAATGCTGGAAAATCAAAAAATGGACAATTTTCTACCAAAAAAAAGGAAAAAAGAAAAAGAGAAAGAAAAGAAAAAGAAGCCTAGGGCTACATTGCTTTAGTGCAGAATTCTACCAGACTTTAAAGGAGACTTAATATCAAAATTCTCAAATGATTCCACAAAGTAGGTACAAAAGAAGATTGCAACATTTATTTTAAGAGCCCACAGTTACCCTGATACCCAAACCATACAAAGATTCAACAAAAAATAAATCACAGACTAGTCTCACACATAAACATTGATGCAAAAGCACTCAATAAAATACTCAAAAATCAAATCCAAGAAGACATCAAAAAGATCATCTGCCATGATCAAGTTGGCTTCATCCCAGAGATTCAGGGATGGTGGAATATATAAAAATCTGTCAATATAATCCACCATATAAACAAAGTAAAATAAAAATAAAACACATGATTATATCACCAGATGCTAAAAAAGTCTTTGATAAAGTCCAACATACCGTCACGGTAAAAGTCTTGGAGGGATCAGGGATACAAGAAACATAACTAAACATAATAAAGGCCATTTACAATAATCCTATAGCCAACTTCAAGTTAAATGAGAGGAAATCAAAACAATTCCGCTAAAATCAGGAACAAGACAAGGCTGTTCACTATCTCCATACCTATTCAATATAGTACCTGAAGTTTTAGCTAGAGCAATAAGACAAAAGAAGATAAAGAAGATATAAATTGGAGAGTGAGAAGTCAACATATCACTATTTGCAGATGATAATATGCATAAGTGACCCCCAAAATTCTATCAGGGAACTCCTTAGCTGATAAACACCTTCAGTGTAGTGGCTGGATATAAGATTAGCTAAAAAAAAATCGATAGCCCTCCTATATATAAATTCCAAATAGGATGAGAAAGAAACCAGGGAAGCAATAATTTTTGCAATAGCCACAAATAATATAAAGTATCTTGGTCTAACTCTAACCAAGCAAGTGAAAGACCTGTATGTTAAAAATTTCAAGTCTTTGAGAAAGAGAATTGAAGAAGATATCAGAAGATGGAAAGATCTCGCATGTTCACAGATTGGTAGGATTATCATAGTAAAAATAGCCATCCTACCAAAAATAATCTATAGGTTCAATTCAATCCCCATCAAAATTCCAACACAATTCTTTACAGACCTTGAAAGAGCAATATTCAACTTCGTATGTAAAAACAAAACAATAAAAACAACATAAAATAATCCTGTATAATTAAAGAACTTCTAGAGGCATCACCATCCCTACTTTCAAACTGTACTATAAAGCTTAGTAATAAAAACCACATGAAGGTGGCCTAAAAATAGGTATGCTGATCAATGAAATTGAATTGAAGACCCAGATGTAAATTCGCACACCTATGGACACCTGACTTTTGATAAAGAATCCAGAAATACACAATGCAAAAAAGAAAGCATCTTCAACTAATGGTGCTTGTCCAACTGGAGGTCAGTATGTAGAAGAATGAAAATAGATCCATATCTATGACCTTTCACAAAACTCAAGTTCAAATTCATCAAAGACCTCGACATAAAACCACATACATGAAACATGATAGAAGATAAAATGGGGAATAGCCTTGAATACACTGGCACTGGGGACAACTTCCTGAACAGAACACCAATGGAGCAGGCACTGAGATCAAAAATTAATATATGGGACCGCATGAAACTGAAAAGCTTATGTAAAATAAAGGACACTGTCAACAAGACAAAATGGCAGCCCACAGACTGGGAGAATCTCCTTATCAACCCCACATCTGGCAGAGGGCTAAGATCCAAAATACATAAAGAACCCAAGAAAGTATACACAAANAATGAAATGTTTGACATCCTTAGCTATCAGGGAAATGCAAGTCAAAATGACTTTGAGATTCCATCTTATACCTGTCAGAATGACTTAAGATTAAAAACACAAGTGACAGCTCATGCTGAAGAGGATGTGGAGCAAGGGGACCAATCCTCTACTGCTGGTGAGAGTGCAGACTTGTACAGACACTTTGGAATACAATATTACAGTTTCTCAGAAAATTGGAAACCAGTCTACCTCAAGACCCAGCTATACAACTCCAGGGCATATATCCAAAGGACACCCCATCCTATTACAAGGATACTTGTTCAACTATGTTCATAGCAGCTTTATTCATAATAGTCAGAAACTGGAAGCAACCTAGATGTCTTTCAACTGAAGAACGAATAAAGAAAATGTGTTACATTTACACAATGAAGTATTATTCAGTTGTTAAAAACAATGGCATCATTAAATTGCATACAAATGGATGGAACTAGAAAAAACTATCGCAAGTGAGGTAAACTAGACCCCAGAAAGACAAACATGGAATGTACTCACTTATAAGTGGACATTGGCTGTGAAGTAAAAGATAATCATACTATGGTTCACAGACCCTAAGATGCTAAGAAACAAGGAGGGCTTAAGAGGGACCCAAAGACCTCTCTGAGAAGGACAAATAAAATAGATTTCCAGAGTGGACTGGGAATGTGTGGGGTCGGGAACAGGAGGGATCAGGCAGGGGAGAAAATACTGGGAGAAACAACTGGAATTGGGGCATTTCAGGGGCAAAGTGGAAACCTAGTGCAATGGAAAAGCCACAAATCTACAAGAGTAACCCCAGCAAAGATGTCTAGTAATGGGGGACACAGAGCTTGAACCAGCCATCTTCTGTGACCAGTCATGGCCTCATGGTGTTTGTTTCATAACAACCTCTGTACTGTGATCACAGGAAGCCTTCAGTCCATGGGGGGAAAGGGCTTGGAAAATGCAGCTTCTGAGCAGACACACGTCATCCACTTGATCTGCTTGTCTGCCTCCTCAGTGAGTCTGAGATGTTCTTATCCACAGCCAGAAAAGCAAACACCATGTAAGAAGTGTTTTATTTTTTAGTGTGTGCATGTGTGTGTGTGTGTGTGTGTGTGTGTGTG
>LOJH01052078.1:0-12408 GCA_001685095.1 Ellobius talpinus
AAGCTTTTGTAAAGCAAAGGACACTGTCATTAAGACAAATAGGCAACCTACTTTGGCATCCCTGTCTGTGTTTTGTGTCTGGCCTTTAGCTGAAGATACAGAAACAAATTATTGTTTTTAACTTTTTCTCTTGAGTCAGCTTGAATTTCTGGAAAAGCAAAACCTCTCAAGATAGACAACCCCCTGCAAACATACACACATCAGCTCTGGACCCTAAGTGATTAACGGATGAGCAACCTACTCAAGCACTCTACAGTAATCTGTTACTTCTGTGCAGGACCAGATCGGGCTGATGATGGCTCCCTGCTGGGTGAGACCAACCCTTGGCCAAGATGACTTCCCTCTTTTCTTCCATTTAGAACTAAAACTCATGAAAAGTACCCAAAAAAACAGAATTGGGGGGCACAAGTTGGATTTATTTATCTGCTCTTTCTCCCCAATATGGCTGCATTGACTAAATCTCTCTTTGCTTTTCATCATTATTTATGTCTTTAATTGGTCTACTAGGCACAGGTGGCCTAG
This sequence comes from Ellobius talpinus, assembly GCA_001685095.1. NCBI lineage: Eukaryota > Metazoa > Chordata > Mammalia > Rodentia > Cricetidae > Ellobius > Ellobius talpinus. The sequence continues at coordinate 523 of LOJH01052078.1, forward strand.
CCTAGTTGGGGCTGCCAGAGCTGAGGTGTTGCTTTAAGAACTCCTACGACACAGGGAGAAAGCACAAGGGGCTGGTCACCCTACTGCCTGTCACCATCAACTGGTGGTAGTAGTTGACTACCATGTGAGAACTGTAGCCACATACCAAGAGAGCCCAGCAGGAGTAGATGATGAAGCATCTGGATGACTGGAAACCCTGCAACTCACCCTCAGTATTTTGGTGAACACACACTCTCACAAAACCTTGGCTTCAGTTGTCTGATGAATTCTCCTTCTAGGTAGCTGAGTATTTATTTCTTGCATTGTACGGAAATTCTGCGGCCAGTCTCATCGTAGAATGTGGAGTGGGAATCTTTGGAATACTCAACTGCAACATGAGTTTTATTTTATGCCTCCTCCCAAAGGAGTTTTTTTTAATATATGTTTGAGTATGGCACATAAAAGGAAGCTATTAACAAAACCGTGGGGAGTCTGTGATAGGGACTGATCATCTCTGACAGCCTCTAACTTTTGAATTCCTAGAAAGGAAAACCATGGATCTTTCTGCGAGCCCAGCATGCAGATAAATCGTATGCCCCATTGGCCTTCTACCCTGTTCCTCTCTCTTGTCTTCCCTGCCCTCTGGGCTCTTCTATTCTGAGGGTTCTTGAGAGGCTCTCTCATGCCAACATCCCAGAAGCTCTCTCAGCATGTGCTGAGAGGGGAGGCTTGCTCTTAATTACAGGCACTGTATGTATATCCACACTCCTTTGCATGACACTGTTTTGACGCTCTGGGAAAAGCTCTGAGCTTTCAAAGCCACATTTCAGGGAGGTCCCCAGAAAAACCATGAAATGGATTTGAATCTTCCCCTGCGTTGAGATTTCAGTCTGTGACCTTCCACCCACATTCTGTGAATAGAACATTGTCCTCTCAGGGCAGAGGCTCAATAACTGGGCATTTTCTGGGCCCCTGAATTCGTACAATAAGATATCAGCTCCACTCTGTGAGCACAATGCTCCAGTGACCGCCAGGAAGGGCTGCAATATTGATGTCTTTCAACGCGGATCACATCATTCACCAGGTAGCGCTCGATAAAATGATACTGTCGTTAACACATTTTTATAGCGAAAAGTTACTTTAAAACAGAACCAATCAGGGGGAAGCCTGCTTATACACGTCAGCCCCCCATTTCAACATCAATAAATAAACAAAGATTTGCTTCAGCTATTGTCATGTATATCAAGTGAGCCATTAATCTAAACTAATGAAGCTTAAGATATATGACAGACACATTTTATGGAGCTCCTTCTTAATGATATGTTTGCTTTTCATTTCAATGCCAAGAGAGCCCATTATCAAGAAAGCAGCACATTAGAGTCCAAACACATTGAAGTCTCTAGCACTAGGCTTTGTTCTGAGTTCACAGCAAGCAGTGTTTGCCCTTACATATTCATGTACTGTTGGTGACATGAATACAAGGTGGGGAGGAGGGAGAGGGACAATACCATGCACCCCAACATCCTACTCTATTGTGGGACTCTCCCCTTTAAATTTCCAAGCTCACCTGGAACAAAAAAGGAGACTAAATCCAATCCACTTCACATACACATTCATTCTCAAAACCATGAGTAAGTATCCAAAAGACAATGCATCCTGATCACTGGAGAGCATCCTGAATCCCTAAGGATCACAAGCCCAGAATGCGAGCCTGCAAACAAATTGCTTCTGAAATCATAAGCAAACATTTTACAATTGTTTTGGTGTTCCAGTTACCCCTAACGCTTTGATGGTTCCCAAACACAGAGTAATTATTTCTTATTCTGTCTTTAGTTTGGAGGACAGTAATGCAAATGAATATCATATATTAATCTATGATTATTTTTATACCTGGTGACATGAAAATTCGAGAACATTGGACCACTCTTTTAGCTAATGCCATCAAGACATTATGCTGCAAACACCAATGACAAGATGAAAACTTCAGATATGTTGTAGTTTTATATGCATAAATCTGGAGATCTGTGCTCTTAATGTGGCCAGATTACAAGAGAACAGAACACGTACATGCTTAATGAAAGGTCAAATATTTTTATTAAGTATGACCTAGGATCATGATTCTATTGATCAACAGATTTGTAGATCTCTCAGAGAACCTGTTTTAGGTTTACACAGTGGAAAGTTATGACTAACTACGGAGCCCAGGAAGAAATCCTGGTGTGGGCACAGAGGGGCTTTGATAAGTTTCTAGATACTTCTTACTCTCCATTCCCTGCTTCCTCTGGTAGACATAAAGTAATCCCTGCATTTTAGTGCTTTTCCAGCTCTGTCTTCAGGGTGTTCAGTAAAGGCCAAGGAAAGCTGTAACTCCATTCCTTTCCAACTTCACTTGACCTAGCTGAAGCAAAACCCACTTCCTTTACTCAAGACGTGTTTAGTGCCGTCACTTCCTCCTCCTCATTGGTAGACACTGCAAGAAGATGCCTATCAAAGTGGCAGGAAAAGAGGGGTCACTGCATGCCAACAATGTTGTCACCATGCTTCCGGACTTCTAGGTTCCAGATAAAGAGGGAGAAAGCATTTCTAATGTTTATAGAGTTTGGTACAGCACCCCATCTTACTAAAACAGTGTTAACGTATATGATCAGAAGTAGATAGCATAAGCACTTTCATATACATCCTTGCTATAGTCGACCCTGGTAATTCTACTCCTTAATTCCTTCTTATCATTCAACTTCTTTTAAACCCCCTGCTACCCGCTAATTCCAGTCCTCAAATGTCACTTCTAAGTAATGAAATTCCTGCAAAAGACAATGACCCAAGAAGGGCAACCTTTCTCACTCTCCTTTAGGGGAATTAGCCTCAAAGAGAAAGGCCCTTCTATAAAACAGTCAAAATTCGTATAAAAGGGTCCTGTCACCTCTCATGGAGAACTAGTATCACCAAGGTTCACAGAGGTCCTCTTGGTTGAGAAGGTTGAACTGCCTTTTATACCCAACTGAACATATTCCTTTGGTGATCTCTGCTATCCATGTTCACACTGGGCATCCTTTATCGAGATCCCTCAGTGTACAGGTAATGAGGATCCTAGTCACCAAATCCTCTACAACTTGACTGACAAGGCTTTCTCCATCACAGTCTCACTCTGAATCTTAGTAGTCTTTTAATCCCTCCTGGTTAAGAAGAAATTTAAACCCTTAGTCCTGACTTTTCTTATTTTATACTCGTATGTCACTTAGTCGACATCAGTCACACTAAATACTGCATATGTAGCTTATTGGGTATAACAGCACTATCTTAGAAGGTCTCCTATATCCTCACTTTAAGGAGAAAGAAGTTGAGGCTATGAGTTTTTACAACCTTACTGCACACATGCTGGCTAGCATTTCAAGGCAGATTGTCTAGTTTGGGTCATAATCGTGTGATTTGTTCCTCCTTGTTTAGCAGGCTAAACGTGGGTCTGTGACTTTCTATCCTTCTCCTTCAGAAGTATACAATAATATTTCTCCAAAAGAGTGGAAGAATCAGGAATGTCATTATCACAAAGCCAAAGGGTATAGGACTATCATCTCAACTACTGAAGAAACTAAGGTAGGAAGATCACAAACAAGACCAACCAGTTTAAGGCAATTCTGAAAAACAGAACAAGACCCTGTCTCAAAACTGCAAGAGAGTTAGAGACAGAACCCAGGGCTAGAGATCTTCCCTAGCATGAATGAAGATCAGGTTCAATCTACAGCACAACAAAAATAAAATTAAGATTTCAAAAATGCCATTGTCACAGGCACATCCTTGAGCCTTTTAAGAAGGAGATAGGGGCAGTCCTCTGTGCCTTCATATGTCTTGCTCATTTCTGTATCTTAGCAAATCAGACACAGCTTCCCTGGTAATGACAGTGTGTTCAGTCATCAGGCAGTAATCACAAAGTTCAAAAAAGGAATAAAGTTGTACTCCCAATGAAACTTAAAATTGAAACCAAGTAAATCTTTAGTAAGTATGCAAACTCATGGAGATTTTGTAATGAATGATGAATAGGTCAAAAAATTAAAAATTTGTGGAAGTAAATGAAAACGAAAACACAGCCCAGCAAAACCTCTGGGGTTTGAAAACAGTCCTGCAAGGGCAATGTTTAGTTCTAAGTACCTATATTTTAAAAACCAGGAAGACCACAAATAAATGACTTAAAGATACAACTCTAGAATTTGGAAAACCAAGAACAAAGCAAACCCAAAACTAATAGACAGCAAGAAATAATGAAAACCAAGAGAAATTGAGAAACTAACGCATTGAATCTAAGAGATAAACAAGATTGAGAAGATAAACAAGATTGTCAGATCCTTGAACTAACAAACCACAGAGTTAAAAAAGGGGGGGCAAAATTAACAGAATCAGAAATAGACATTGACACATTAAAATAAATACCAAAGATTCAGAATATTTTAAGGGAGTACTTTAAAGCCTGTTCTCACTTAAAATGAAAAATCTAAAAGAAATAGTTTAATGTCTAAATTCATCCAAACTACTGAATTTAAACCAAGAAGAGATCTGCATCTTAAACAGACTTAGAACAAATGAGGAGATTGAAACAGTAATTTTAAAAAGCCTTCTGACAAAAACCAAAAGCAACCAGAACAACAACAAAAAACCCCACAAGCCCAGATGGATTTAAAACAGAATACTACCTGATTTTTAAAGATCTATATCCAATCCTTCTTAAAATATTCAAGAACATAAATCACAAAAACAGAAAAAGCACTCCAAAATTCTTTCTACAAAACCAAGATTGCTCTAATATCCCAAACAAATAAAGACACAACAACAACAAACTAATAAGCTGCAGGTCCTGATCCCTGATGAGCAAAGATTCAAATGCTCTCAGCAAAATTATAGCAAACTGAGTACAAACTTAAAAATTCTCCATCATGACCAAGTTGGCTTTACCACAGAGATGAAGGGATTGCTCAAAATATGAAAGTCCTAAATGTAATAAATCACATGAATGGACATAAAGAAAAAAATCGCATTGAATATCTTAATAAACACAGAAAAAGCCTTTGATAACATTTAATATGCCTTTATGATGAAAATCCTAGGAAGAGTCAGAGTAAAAGGAACATATCTCAACATAAGAAAGGCTATATATGACAAACCCACAGGCAAAATCATTCTAAATGGAGAAAAACTGGAAATAATCCCATTGAAATAATAAACAAGACAAGACTGTCCATTACCCAACCCCTTCTCAACATTGTGCTTGAGGCACTAGCTGTAGCAATAAGGCAAGAGAAAGAAATTCAAAAGATCCAAATAGGAAAAGAAGTCAAATTATCATTTTTAGCAGATGACATGATATTATACATTAGAGATCCGAAAAAAAATTCTACAAGAAATCTTCTAGAAGTTATGAAAAAGTTCAGCAAAGTGACAGGCTACAAATTCAAGTTACACAAGTCAAAAGCTTTTCTATGCACCAATAACAAGCAAACAAACAGAAAAAGAGATTATGGGCACACTCCCACTCACAATAGCTTCAGAAGAAATAAGATATCTAAACTTAACCAAAGAGGTAAAGACCTCTACAATAAACCCTTAAAATCTCTGAAGGAGACTGAGAAAGACACTAGAAAATGGAAAGATATCCCATACTTTAAGACAATTATGGGTACTAGAGAGCTGGCTCAGTAGTTACGAACACTGGTTGATCTTTCAGGAGATCTAGGTTCAATTCCCAGCCTCCACAGTTACAACTCACAACTATCGGTAACTCCAGCCTTAAAGGATCCGATTCCCTCTTCTGGCCTCTGCAGGTACTGCCTCCATATGGTATTCAGACATACATTTACAGATAAAATAAAGTATTTATCTTTTGTAAAATATTGGTCAGGAAGTGGGTGTAGAAGTAGCTCACTTGGCAGAGTATTTGCCTATCTTTAATCCTCAATGCCACATAAACAAATAATGTGGTATATGCCTATAACTTGAGCATTTAGGGGAAGTAAGCAGAAAGATCAAAAGTTTGGGATAAACTTTGGCTACATAAGAAATATGAGGCCCATCTGGACTAGAGACCCTGTCTCAAACAAACAAACAAAATGAAGCCCCCTCAAGAATAGGAGCCCACAACTACTAGCCATCAAAACTGAAATGACTAACAAAATAGTATTGTGTGTGTAGACAAATTAATGAGAAAGAAAGCTTGCAAGTTAAAACTGCAACTTCCTTTAATATTAAAAGAGAAAATGTTTGGTGTAAATAGGAGTCACCAATGTAGCCAAGAAAATTATTTATAAGGACTTCTGCTGGATGGTCTTTTAATCAATCTATCATTTTTTAAAAGATACCAATAGATAATGTTAGAGTGATATTTAAAGGACAAAGAGAACTTGAAATGTATATATAAAATATCAAATAGTGCACACTAGATGAACTATTAAAAAGACTGTTACTTTCCAACCTAAATGTAGTCTTGGTTGAGGCAAAATTCATGAAGGCTAAAATCATTATGTAAATGTGATTTCTAAGCACTGGCTCACATATTAATCCTACCAGATAATAAAGGGAATTATCAACACAGCTAGAAACCTGTGTTATATCAGTGACTGGCTTGTAAGATATACTAGAGCAATAGTGGCACAAGTGCTACAGGAATAACCAACTATATTCTGATTGGATCTATGGCCCATTCTATTAGATGAAACCAATACCAGACACTGCTTTAACAGCCAAGAACTTGATTCAAGAGAGGTCACAGGCCTAAGGGAAAACCAAATACTACAATTCTGCTAAAGGAACATAGCAATAAAACGACTACTAATGACATTCTTCTACACCCATAGAAAGTGCCTCACTTGGCCATCATCATAGAAACTTCTTGCAGTAGATGTGAACTAATACAGAGACCTACAACTGTACAGCGTGCAGAGAATGAGAGACTTCAGAGCACTCAATCCTAACTGGGATGTCTTCATCAAAGCTGCCCTGCCTCAAGTCTGAGGCATCTATTCTGAAGAGGAAGCAGAAAGATTATAAGAGTCAGAAGTAATAGAGGTCTCCAAGAAGACAGTGTCTTTGAGACAAAATAAGCCTGATGCATGCATAAATTCAGAGACTGTGATAGCCTGTGTCTACCTGCAGATTCATGCTAGGTGGAATCCCAGCACTAAGCATGGGAAGTGGACATGGGATTCCACCCCTAACCAAGAAGCTATCTGCAATCAATATCTGCTGGCAAAGGGAGGATCAGTTTTCCCCAGTGAAGTGACACTGGGAATATCAACCACACTCCAAGGCAGGCCCCATTCAGGGGGTAGCTGACCAGCACCAGAGGAGCTCAACGGTATTTTTGTGGAGGCTTTGTTTCATTTGGCTTTGTTTTGGCATGTTTTATCTTATTGGTCTTTTGCTAGCTTGTTTTGAACTCAATTTTTGTGTTTTTGTATGAAGAATTGTGTTTCTTGCTATTGAGGATTTTTTAAATTTGTTTGTTGTTGTCCATTTGTTTTTGAAAGAGAAAGAAAGAACAGAACATTGAGTGAGCAGGAGAAATTGGGGGAGGGGAAATGTGATAAAAATATGTTGTATAATTTTTTTTCAAAGATAAAGGAAGACACACTCTTCTAGGTGAATGGTGTTCACTACTGGCATTATTTGGAATAGCCAGCTCAGGGTGCTTGACCCTCAGGGCAAAGCAAAGCGTTTTCCTTTGAAAATCTGTGACTCCTTGCATCTCTTCCCAGTACTGACTTTATGTTCATATTTTTTTTTGCAAATATGGCTGTATTAGTTAGCCTCAAAGATTAAAATGTGATAGGAATAAAACATCTTAATATAAAAATAAAATAAAATTTTAGCATTATGAAAGAAAAATCCTTCAGGCACCAGCATATTTTTGATGCAGTGGAAAATGCTCTTGTTTGGAGAAAAATGCTGCTATATTTAGGAAGCATATAGCTTGGTATTGTTTTTATATTCAGTTTATTATTTCTGTCTTTAAACTGGAGTACTTAGATTACTTTATTTTACATAATTATCAAAGTGGTTGGATATTACTTCATGAGTTTTCCACATGATCTATTTTCAGTATTATTCTCAAACTAATTTTTGTATTAACTTTGTAATTCTTTTCATCACATCTCATCCTTGGCCTTTCTTAATCAATGTATGTGCTGACTAATGTGACTGGTTGCTGTACAGTTTGTAACATGAATATCTCTAACTTATCAAACAGTGCTTTCTAGTGAGTACCACTTCATACCCAGCTCGTGTTTCTGCCTCCATCCCATTTCTTGTCCCATGGCCATTAATCTTACAGTATACACTATTGCTTTTTATTGAAATTGACAAGGACATTTTAAGGAAATGAAAAACATCACAGGAAATGGTATTGTATATTTTTCTTTCATATTTATCATTTCTGGCATTATTTCTATATAAAAATGTTTCCACTGGATATCATTTCCCTCTAGCCCAGAGAACTTTCCTCTACACTGCTTATAGTGCAAGATTATTGGCAATGAATTCTCTCAGCTGTAGTTTTATTGAAATAAAAATAGTTTTTTAAGAAACATTTAAGGGAATACAGAATTCAAGTTTGACAGTCCCCTCCCCTGACATTTTGAAACTGTGTACTATTGTCATCTGGATTGCAAATTTTTCATAAGAACTCTGAAATTATTTTCATCTTTGCTCCTACGCACAGTGATCCCTGATAGGGGGCAATTTTCTCCCCAAGGGAAATTGACAGCATCTGCAGAGGGTTTGATTGCCACTGAAGGGTGTTGTTACTGCCATCTAGTGGGTAAAGCGTAGGATGTTGCTAAGCATCCTTCAAGGTACAAGACTTTCTAAAGAATTCTCTGGCCTTTTCCCACAATGCTGAAGCTGAGGCCTTCGAGGAGGGAAAGGGTGTCCATTTTAGTGACAATGATTTTCATATTTTTGTCTTTCTCACTGAATTTAAAGCCGTCTTGTTGTGATGAATTTTGCCCCTTTTTTGTATATCCTGAATTCCTGAATTCAACAGATTTGAGCTTTGTGCTTTTCATCAAGATCGGAAATATTTTGGCCATTAACTCTGCAAGTATTTCTTCTTCCCATGTCCTCTTCTCTCTCTTTCTGGAACTCTACGACACATATGCTGACCACTTGCTCTTAGCTCATATTTGCTGAGAAGACCATTCAACCATCCACTTCACCCCACCATCTCCACGTCCCCCATTCTCGATTATGTTTCTGTGGTGTCAAGCTCTCTTGAATGGCTTGATTTTTCGTTTGTCAAGTATTATAATCAAATGTTTAGTATCTGGACCTTTCATTTGGTTCTATTTCCTATCCCCTCTGTCTTCCCTCGTGTTCATCTTTTAACATATATGCACTTGAATAGTTATAAGCATTATTTCAAGGTTCCTGTTTATGTAGAAGGATGGAGGAAAGTTCACCCTGGATACAGTTACAGTTTGAAGGAAACCAGCCTAATGTCCCACTAGGGTAATTATAGATAACATATTGCACATTTAAAAACACAGAAGAAAATAGTTTGAAAGTTTTTACCATAAAGAAATGATAGATGCAGCTGGGCGGTGGTGGCGCACGCCTTTAATCCCAGCACTCGGGAGGCAGAGGCAGGTGGATCTCTGTGAGTTCGAGGCCAGATTGGTCTACAAGAGCTAGTTCCAGGACAGGCTCCAAAGCTTCAGTGAAACCCTGCCTCAAAAGAAAAAAGAAAGAAATGACAAATGCCTGAAAGGATAGTTTAAGATAATTCAAACATAATGCACACATGTAATAATTTTCACATTCATATGTGAAGTTTGTTTTATAGATCTGTTGAAAAATTCAAAAATAAAACAAGAGGAAAACACTAAATCAAAATTAATATATACATATACTTTAAAGATTCCTATTTGTGAGTACTGTCATTGCACTCTGGTGAGCATGTGTGGGTGTGTGCATGAATGTGTGTGTGTTTAATCACACTGTGTTTCTCCATAGTGCCGGGAACTGAACCCAGGACCTTGCCACATGTCCCTCCCATATGATAAGTACTTAATTATATCCACCCCTCATTCCCCTCTCAGGTTACCCTCTCTCTGCTCCCATTCATCTCTTTCCTCATCCCGAAGAGCCTGGCTTTAACTTTCATGTTTTTAAAAAATGAAAATCAGACACTTCAAATGAGAGAAAATGTGGTATTTATTTTTCTGGGTCTGGTTTATTTGTCTTAACATAATGATCTCCAGTATGAACCATTTTTTTTGCGATTGACAATCTCATTCTGTTTTCTTACTGAATAAAATTTCATCATGTATATTGACCATGTTTTTTCTTTTCTTCCACCTCTTGTTGGATATTCGTCTTGTCTGAATACAAAAGCATTATTAATACTGTTGCAATAAAAATGAGTATGAAGATATTTCTATTGTATGCTGACTTGGGGACATGTCTGCATCTGTTTCTTTTGTGTGTATGTGTGCCTCTCTGTGGCGTATATACATGTCTGTGTGGGTGTATGCAGTTTTGCATGTGAGTGTAGATGTGTATGAGTGTGCACGCATGTGGAGGCCAGAGGTCAACATCAGCTGTCCTCCTCAGTTGATGTCCATCCTGGTTCTTGAGTCAAAGTTTCTCACTTATCTAAAGCTAGTTGCTCAGTGAGCTTCAGGGACCCATTTCTGCCACCCCCAACACTGAGGTTACAGACTTGTGCCACTATGCCTGGCTTTTGTGTGGGTACTGAGGACCTGAGCTCAGGACTCTGTGCTTGCCCAGAAGGCAGTTGGACAGCTAAGCCATCTCTCCTGGCCACCATCCAGGTCTGTTTCTATAAAGCAGTCTCCCCCTTACAAGTCATATTTTCTAGTTTCTTACTATCCAATCATTTCATTGACAATTGATCCTCTGAATGTCTACTGTAGGAAATCTTAATTTGTTATTCATCTTCTTAATGTCTATGGAAGAGGCTCTGTTGTAGCCTTCAAAGAACCTGGAGCTTTGTCTTACACAGTGGTGACTACCTGTCAACTGAATCCCATCAGGATCTGTTTGCAAGCTGACTAGGTGGTCTCAAGGAGCCCCAGTATGTTGAGAGGAACTCTGAAGTCATGAGTAGTCTGAGATCTCTGCTGATTATCCAGGTGAATCAATTCTATTCTGGCTAATTGGAAATGGAAATCTGCCAGTTTGAGAAAGTTCTCCTAATTTTCACTGTATAGCTCTCTGGTCACTTTTCCTTGGTCATGTGAGAAGTGAAACTTAGCAAAGCATTAAGAATGCTTTTGAGGGAGAAAAGAGTCAGGCAGTGATCCAAGCACTCAGGAAGCAGGTGGGATCTCTGTGAGTTCGAGTCCAGCCTGGCCTACAGAGCGAGTTCTAGGACAGGCTCTAAAGCTCCAAAGCTACACAGAGAACCCTGTCTCGAAAAACTAAAATCCAAAACACAAAAACAAAAACAAAAACTAACTCTTGTGTGATGACAGAGAGGTTTTCTGTTCTGTCTGGTCATGCAGCCATTCAGTCACAAAGAAACACACAGAGGTCTACATAAATTATAAACTAGTTGGCCTATTAGCTCAGGCTTCTTATTAACTCTTTCTTACATCTTAAATTAGCCCATTATTCTTGTCTATGTTAGCCACGTGGTTTGCTACCTTTTATCAGTGAAGCGTTCTGATATTGCTTCCTTTGTGTCTGGATGATGACTGCAAACTGACCCTTTCCTCTTCCCAGAATTCCCCTGTTTTTGTCACCCCACCTCTAATTCTTGCCTGATCACCCTGCCTATACTTCCTGACTGTCTACTGATCAATCATCATTTTATTAAGAGGAATCTAAAATGGCTAAAAGACACTTAAGGAGATGCTCAACATCCTTAGTCATCAGAGAAATGCAAATAAAAACAACTCTGAGATT
>LOJH01052079.1:0-10102 GCA_001685095.1 Ellobius talpinus
AAAAACAAACATAAAAAAAAGAATAACAAGGAGAATGTATGCAACAGAATATACAGTACTTGGGAGGCGGAGGCAGGTGGATCTCAGTGAGTTCAAGGCCACCATGGTCTATAAAGTGAGTTCCAAGACACACAGGACTGTTGCACAGAGAAATCCTGTCTTGGAAAAACAAAACAAAACAACAAAAACAAAAAAAGAGTATAGAAACCCTGTTTCATCTGAAGCTTAAGTTCCCATTCTACCTACTCTATCAAACCATCCATCCATCATACCACCTACCACCTGAGACAGGATCCTGTGTAAAAAAGGCTGCCTCACTGCAACGCTCCGTGCAGTTCAGGGTGACCTAGTTCTCTGGCCTCTACCTCCTCAAGTGTAAAGATCACAGACGTGTACCAGCACTAGAGATGAAGTCCAGTGCTCTGTGCATGACAGGTGAGCGAGCGCTCTACCAACTGAACTACACTCCAGCACGATTTTCACTATTTTGAGAGAGGGCCTCACACTGTGGCCCTGGTGGCCGAGAATTCACTAGGTAGCTGAGGCTGGCTTTGAACTTTGGAAGTCCTTCTGCCTCATCCTCCTGAGTGCAGGGACTGCAGTATCTTCTGTCACACCTGACTGGGCACGATTTCTTAGCTTAGGCATTATCTCATCTGGTTTGTCAGTTACCCCTTGACGTGTATGTCAGAGAGGCCTTCTGCCTGCTTCAAACACTCATGCCCACCAATATTTCTCATTTGTTCTGTGACTCAATCTTGAATGTATGTGTGTATTTGTGTTTTTAATCACAAAAAACTTTTTTTGTGGTGAAAATCTTCAGCTATTTCTCCAAGCTCTACAGCACTAGGATTTTGGATAATTTTCAAGCAAGCCTTCTTCAGCACAGAGCAGAATAACCTCCCAGTTTCCTTCTGTGCTTTTGTTTTATTTTTACATTTTAATCCTTTACCTGGATAGATTTTCACTTTGGTATCATGAAAATAACCCAAATTTAGCTTTCACTTTTACTATTTATAGAAGCTTGTGTAGTGGCAAAGGAGTAGCGCATGCCTATAATCTTAGCATCTGAGAGGTAGAGGCAGTAATACAGAGTTCAAGGTTATCCTTGGTCACACAGCAAGTTCAAAGGTAGCCTGGTCTATGTGAGACCTGGTGTGGTGGCTCATGCCTTTAATCTCAGTACTAGGGAGCCAGAGTCAGGCAGCTCTCTGAGTGTGAGGCTGGCCAGAGCTGCATAGTAAGACCCTGTCTTGAAATGAAATGACAGAAAGATGTACTAGTTAGCACACCATACTTTACACTTGCAACACACAATGCCAGATTATGACAAGCTCGTTAACAGGATATTCACTGCTAAATACCAAGGCTGTATGCTCTGAATATTATAGATTTTGGTTTTTTGGGCAGGATTTCTCTGTTAGCCCTGGCTGTACTGGAACTTGCTTTGTAAATCAGGTCGACTTCATGTCCAGCTCTAGACCTGTTGCAGTTTTCTCAGAGTACACCTGTGATTTGAGAAATCATTTTATACCATGACAATAAAAACATTAGAAACAGAATTGAGGAGAAGAGGCTGGGTGCTTCCTAGCATTCATAAGCCCTTGCACATCAACAGTCCCCCAGCACCACATCACCAGGGGCAGAGGCACAGCCTGTGCTTCTATCATTGCAGAGCTGAGAGGTAAGATTAAAAAAAAAAATCAAGGTCAACCTTGACACACCCAGTTAAATAAACAAGATTAGCCCAGGCACAGGAGATACACAAGATCCAAAGCTAAACAAACACAGGACAGTTAGGGGTGTGTGTTTAAAGAATGTCCAAGAGGAACCAAGAATACAACTGACTTTCTCCACTCTCCAGTGAACTCAGACACCAAACTGGAGGAAGGTGGAAGGCCCACAAGTTTGTAGATAGAGGTTATGTGAGCATCAGAACAGAATCCAAGACAATGAATACGAACATTCAAACACACACACACACACCAGGAACAGGTAACGAACAGGTAAGGTTAACGTAAAGGAAAGATGTGATGAGCCCTCTTTCAACGTGCAAACAAATTATATGATAATTTTATTTTTGCATGAAGGAATAGGAAAACCCTGTTTTAAGATAGAGCTCTGAAAGGCAGCTTGGCTAGCCTCAAATTTGAGACACCCCTACTTCAGTCTACCCAGTGATGGGATTAGACTGTGCCACCATACCAGACTTAGAACATTTCCACCTAAAGATGAACAAACACCACTCCGAAAGACTGGTGTGTGGGATGGTGGGGGGACCCCAAGCAATAAGGAGTAGACCAACCGAAACTTTACAGTTTTCTTTTACCTGTTTTCATGAAGCCTGGATGCTCGGCAATGTTGGAACTATTTAACAGCTTCACTGCTTTTCGATAATTGCCCCTTAAGTACTCAAAATTGCTTTTAAGAAACAGGGAGGGTGCAGACTGTAAAGAAAATATAAAAGTGGTTTAAAATTTGTTTTCAGTTCTTTTTTGCATGATCAGGACTACACCGCTGTGCAGGAAAGTGTTTAGGACATAAATCAATCAGCTGAATCATGCCACAGAAAACAATCTCTAAATGCTGCATAGATCTTGCTATTTAAAATACTGAAACCTTACAGAGAACAGCCTGTGATGTGTCCTCCTAAAAACACTATGACACGTGTGCATAAGAACAGAGCTCGCTCACAGAGTATTAACTGCCGGTTCCCATGCACTGCAGTCTCCCAGTGCCCAGCAGTGTCTATGTTCAGGTGATCTTGTGCCCTAGCCGCTTATGCAGTTGGGGATACAAACACACAAGGCTGGGTCTGGCTTATCTGGAAGCCAAATGTACAGCACAAACTAAGATTTTTGTTTTAATGGTTATTGCAAAATTGATGCTAATGGCAGTTTGAATGAGAATGGCCCCCTAGACTCATATATTTGAAAACTTGATCCCTGGTTGGTAGAACCATTTGGAAAGGATAAGGAGGTGTGGTCTTGTGAAGGAGGCGTGTCACTGGAGTCAGGCTTTGAGGTTTCAAAAGTCCACATCATTCACAGATAACTACTGATGCCTTGTGCTTGTGGATCACATAGAAGCTCTCAACCACTGCTCCAGTGCCATGCCTGCCTAACTGCCATGCTTCCTGCCATGATGGTCATGGACTCTAATCCTCTGGAACTGCGAGCCCCCAAATTAAAAAATTCATTTCATAAGTTGCTTTGGCCATGGTGCCTCCTCACAGCAGGAAAACGGTAATTTAGAGAGTGATCTTCCTTATTTCTTTTTGATTTTAAAAAAGATTGTGGTGGTTTGAATAAGAATGGTCTGTATAAATCAGACAGTGGTGGCGCATGCCTTTAATGCCAGGATTCTGGAGGCAGAGGAAAGCATATCTCTCTTGAGTTCCAGGACAGTTAGGGCTAAACAAAGAAATCCTGTGGGGAGGGGGGATTAGCCCCCATAGGCTCATATATTTAAATGCTTGGTCATTAGGGAGTGTCACTACTTGAAAGGGATTAGGAGGTGTGGTCTTGTTGTTAGAGTAGGTGTGGCCTTGTTGAAGAAATGCGTCACCAGGGGTGGCCTTTGAGGCTTCAAAAGATCAAACCAGTTCAGCGCTCTCTCTGCTGCCTGGGGATTCTGATGTAAACTCAAAGCTACTTCTCCAGTGCCAGTCTGCCCATGTGCACCATTCTCCCCACCATATTGATAACGGACTAAACTTCTGAAACTGTAAGCCAGTCCCATTTAAATGCTTTCTTTTATAAAAGTTGCCTTTGGTCACGGTGTCTCTTCACAGCAATAGAATATTGACTAAGACAAAGACGAGTTTTTTTTTTAAATTATGTGTGTGGGGGGGACAGTATGGTGGTGGCGAGGGGTGAAGGGGGAAGAACAGACATACTGAGTTGCTATGGAATGCTACGGAAACCAGGGTAGGATGTCAGATATCCTGGAGCCGGGATTTATGGTCTTGAACTTCTGACCCTCCTGCCTCCATCACCCAAGATACTGTAAGACTGAGCCCCCACACCCAGGCTTTTTATTTACATATGTACTATGGAGAAATGTCTTGCTATTGTCATCTCAAGATCTTATTTTAATTATTCTATGTGGATGTGAGTGGTAGTTTGTGCACTGGAGTGCAGAGCTCTGTGAGGTCAGAAAGGGCTTTAGATTCCCTGGAGTGGAGTTACAGGCAACTGTGATCTGCCTGATGTGGGTGCTGGGAACCAAACTCATGTTGCAAGAGTAGTGAGAGACCCTAACTGCTGAGTCATTTCTCCAGTTCGGGTTTTTAAAATGGTTTCACCGTGTCCCAGTCTGCCCTTGAATTCCTTATCCTCCTGCCTTCACTTCTGAAGTGATAGAACTGCATCCTCTGTGTGTGTGTGTGTATGTGAGTATGAACTTAAGACTAAACCCAGAGATGATTGTGGTGGAATATTAGTGTTATATTCATTCATGCTATGGAATATTTGTTTAATGATGCAAAGATATGTTGCATTCTTTTATGTTGCATTTGTTTAACTCTGTAAAGCTGTTTATTTCACCTGCCTAAAATGCCTGATTGGTCTAATAAAGAGTTGAATGGCCAGTAGTTAGGCAGGAAAGAGGGATAGGTGGGGCTGCCAGACAGAGAGAATAAATATGAGAAATCTAGGCTCAGGAGAAGGGGGAGGAGCAAGAAAAGGAGGAGAGGAGGGTGCGGGGGCTCAACCAGCCCTGGAGTAAGAAGGAAAGAAGATATATAGAATAAAGAAAGCTAAAAAGCCCAGAGGCTAAATGTAGTTAAAGAGAAACGGAATAATATAAGTTACAAAAGCTAGCTAGAAACAATCCAAACTAAGGTTGGGCATTCATAAGTAAGAATAAGTCTCCATATAATTACCTGGGAGCAGGTGATGGGCCACCAAAGAGCAAAGAGTGAAAAGCCAACTATAGAGGACTGCTTGCTAGGCTAGTGCTCAGTGCTTTACCACTGAGCTATCCCCAAGGTTTCTCATTACTTAGGATTCAAGTTTACCTTTCACCTAATAACCAATAACCAGCTATAAAGGGAAACTGTATTACTGTATGAAAGGAAGAACGTTCAAACAGCAAGTTTTGTTTGTAGGCACTACTCTTTCTACCCCACAATTGTTTCTTTGGATTTCAGACCACTGTCACTAAATCTTCACGCTGCCTGGCCTCCAGAGAGTGCTGATTCACAGTGCAATCACACACGGAGGTCTGGACACTGGAGTTTGAAAACCTCCATCCCAACATTTACTCACTGGCTCATAAACATTCTCTCCTTCTATGGTCTAGTTCTCCCCCTCTCTCAGCCTTCTGTTGGCCCAGAGATGATCTGGGCACCAAGAAATCATAATCTCAGGATTATGATCTAGATTATGATCTAGGCAGAGCCACTTCCAAGTCAAGTTTTCATGGCCTTGGGTATAAGCAGTAAACTATACAACAATCACCAACTATTTTATATATCTATTTAGGCGTTTTTCCAAGACAGTTTCTCTGTGTTGGAATTAAAGGTGTGTGCTGCCACAATCAATTTTTTTAAATTTTTTTTTAAGATTTACTTATCTACTATGTATACAGGTTTCTGCTTGCACGTATGCCTGCAGGCCTGAAGAGGGCACCAAATCTCATTATAGATGGTTGTGAGCCATCATGTGGTTGCTGGGAATTGAACTCAGGACCTTTGGAAGAGCAGCCAGTGCTCTTAAACACTGAGTCATCTCTCCAGCCCCTCCACAATCAATATTTAAAAACAAATATGTATAGGTGCACACACTTGTGTGCTGAGGCCACAAGAGAACGGGTAGCCTACGTCTCTCCCTGTTCTGTTGAGACAGGCTCTCCCTGAACCTGAAGTCTGTGTTTTCAAAGAAGGCAGCAAGCCCGGAATCTTCCTGGACCCCTCAGAACTTGGGTTAGAGGCATGTGCTTTACCACTAAGCCACTCCTCACCGAAAACTAACAAATCCTCAGTTTAAATAGAAAGTCAGAAACTGACACCACAAGAAAAAGTCCAGAAGGAACTTACATTTCCAGCTGTGTTCATGACAGACTTGATTTCCCGTTTGCATGCCTTCAGGGACTTCATTTGGATGTATGCTCTGACTTTGTACTGTCAAGGAGGAAGGGAGGGGTGTAAGAGGGTGGGCCATTTACACATGCTCAAGTTCTAGTTTCCAGTGCAGGACACTAGCTCTCATCTGCTTACAACACAGTCAAATTCCAGTCACATGGAAATGCATCTTATAAATTATCTTAAATATTTGTTTTCTTTTCTCTTTTGTGGTGCTGGGGACAGAATCTAAGGTGTTGTGCATTGTAGACAATAATTCTACTCCTGAGCAAAAAAAAACAACTACAAATCTACATCTGCATAATTTACCTTGTAATTTAAATTTTCATATATTGACTTATATACTTTATGTTATTTCAAAGTCCTATAAAGTAACTTAAAGAAGTTATATATATATATATATATATATATTAAAATGTATTTGGAGGGAAAACTATACTTCTAAACTACAAGTCTTCCAACCTGAGTACACTTCCTTGAACGAGTGTTCCTCTCACTGCTTCAGGGCATGTCCACCCTTTGAATATACACTACCTGGTGTATCTTGGACTTTGCAGCCTCTATTAGCGTTCCACTCTCAGCCTTAGGATTAGATCCATCTTTGCTGCTGTTATTGCCAGTCTGTATAATAGTGAAACAAAGTCAATCAAATAGTTATGACCATAACTGATTTTCAAGTGAGCTACATACAAAGTGCCCAAGTCAAGTAGCCCTAGGCCATTTTCAAACTGAACCTGCTGCAGAGCCCACTCCGAGGGACTATGGGTCAGGTCAGCATGGCATTCCTAACAGGAAACTCACCGATGAACAAAACTATGGACCCATTTAATGTCATGGATGTCACTCAGACTATCTCTCTAGAACCCAAGACACACTCTGCATTCTTACATCCTCCTCTGTCAGAATCCTGGCAGCACCACTGAGCCCTGACTTCCTGAGGAAGTACTCCATTTCCCACCCTCCTCCTGCTTGGACCCACTTCCCCTCTAATGAGCTCACCCCAGCCACTCTCCACACTCAGACCCTGCTCATTTCAGTACCACCATTCATCCCATTTGTACTGTTTCCTCCATTAGGACAGTTACTCTGCTCCATCCCTCCTTTTCTGACTGGTCAGTCTGCATATTCAAATCAAACACTCAATTCCTGGAGATTCTCTAATTTTCTTCCTCTCTCCCCATGACCTCACTGTACTGCATCCATCCCTTCCCTACAGAGGGCCCCAAGGACAAGGGCTCAGTGTTCCTATCGTCAGATTAGAACCTACCACACATAGACATGCTGTGATATACTGTTCTTGTATCCTGTAAAGATTTGTCACTCATATCGGTTTAATAAAACGCTGATTGGCTGGGCGGTGGTGGTGCACACCTTTAATCCCAGCACTTGCACTCGGGAGGCAGAGGCAGGCGGATCACTGTGAGTTCAAGGCTAGCCTGGTCTATAAGAGCTAGTTCCAGGAAAGGCTCCAAAGCTACAGAGAAACCCTGTCTTAAAAAACCCAAAAATAAGTAAGTAAATAAAACAAAACGCTGACTGGCCAGTAGCCAGGCAGGAAGTATAGGTGGGGCAACCAGATTAGAAGAATTCTGGGAAGAAGAAAGGCTCAGTCTGCAGCTGCTACCCAGAGGCAGAGGAAGCAAGATGAAAATTCTGCACTGAGAAAAGATACCAAGCCATGTGGNTCTATAAGAGCTAGTTCCAGGAAAGGCTCCAAAGCTACAGAGAAACCCTGTCTTAAAAAACCCAAAAATAAGTAAGTAAATAAAACAAAACGCTGACTGGCCAGTAGCCAGGCAGGAAGTATAGGTGGGGCAACCAGATTAGAAGAATTCTGGGAAGAAGAAAGGCTCAGTCTGCAGCTGCTACCCAGAGGCAGAGGAAGCAAGATGAAAATTCTGCACTGAGAAAAGATACCAAGCCATGTGGATAAACATAGATAAGAATTATGGGTTAATTTAAGTTCTAAGAGCTAGTTAATAAGCCTGAGCTAATAGGCCAACCAGTCTATAATTAATGTAGGCCTCTGTGTATTTCTTTGGGACAGAATGGCTGTGGGACAGGTGGGACAATCCATCTACATATATATATCTACTGACCTAAGGTATACTTCAACAAATACTACAAGTACCAAATATGAAAATGAAATATTATACAACACAAAGTTTAGGAAGACTGCTAAGAGCATTCAGTTGGAATCTCTTAACCCACCTGTTGGGGTTGAAAATGTAGATCATGCAGATGTTAGTAAAAGATCTTAAAAGGCAGTTTACAAGGGTTAGACAGATAGCACAGCTTCTGTGAATCACGCTCCATAAAGCTGCTAGGATACTATCTCACATGACAGACATGGGACACACTTTTTAAGTCTCAGTCTGATGCTTGGGAACTCACCTCGTTCTTCCCGTTTTTGTTGCTGCTGCCCTGTGATATCATTTTTTCTAGGACAGCAAGAAGATGCAGAGCTTTCTCAGCTTGGTGGGTTAATATATACAAGTCTACAAGCAGAAAGCACACTGCTTGGGCAAATTTCTCTTCTGACAAAACAAACACACAAATAGGAAACGTTACAATCCAAGGTTGAGCATACACCTCTTCTTACTCCTAAACAGGACACAGAGCTCTGCAAAACAAAGCACATCTTCATTCAAACAAAGAATGTCACTAAAGCCATGAAAGAAAGCAGCATCCTTTCCTGGTGCTGCCATTGTTCTAGTGGGTTCTCCAGGCCTCATTCAGGCAGTCAGCAAGTATTCTTTTAAGTCTTCCTAGAGGCAGCCATGTAGTGGGAAGAAGCCTTAATTCAAGCATTTGCTTCATTACTTACTAATACACAATACCTCTGCATACCACTTAACTTCCAATTTTTATTTATTTTAGTATGACTGCATACGTGTGTGCATGTTTATTTTTCCGCACATAAGTGTACACAGTATGTGTGGAAGGTCAGAGGCTTTGCTTGATTACTGCATCTAAAAGTCTCTATTTAATCAACCTCTGTCTTCTTACCTGATTTTAGCACTATTCCATAGCATTCAACTACTCCTGTGAGAGTGACAAGGATAACGATTTCCTCTGTTAAGCTCACTGCAATGCCCCCTACACTGCAAAGCCATGCCTGGCTCATAGCATTGGTGTGTGCACTCAATAAATATGCTATGTGAAGAGCATGCATAACAGGGCTCCAACCTGCATAGATGCTCTAGAAGAAGCACAGCTACAAAGATGGCAGAAAGTTCAATGTCTGTGGGCGAGGAGAGGAGACAGCCACAAAGCATTTATTTTAGAACAGTGACTGTACTCTATATACTCAGATGCACAAAGTACACCAGGAGTAAATCCTGACGTAAGCTATGGACGCTACGGGACTGTGATGCGTCACTGTGACTCATCCACTGTAACATGCACACTGAGACTTACCAATGGGGCAGCTGCTATGGGAGTCACAAATGTTGATGAGGAAGGCAAGAGAAAAGAGCTGCATTTCACTCTCAATTTTGCTATGAATCCAAAACTGCTCAGAATATAACCAAAACCAAAAAAACAAACTCCAACTAGTAAAAAGTAAACAATTTAGCTGAACATGATGCTGCACACCTTTCATCCCAGCACTCAGGGGAGGCAGGCAGACCTCGGACTGTTCTAGGTCAGGCTGGTCCACGTAGCAAGTTCCAGGTCAGTCAGGGCTACACAGTGAGATACTGTCTCAAAAATAAAATAAAGGCGAGAGAGGTGGCTCAAAGGTTAAGAAAGCTTGCTGCTCTTCCAGAGGATCCGAGTTCCTAGCACCCACATCAGGCAGCGAGCTTACAATTGCCTGTAACTCCAACTCTAACTTCCTGATATCTGTATTCATGTGCACACGCCCATACATAGACACCTCCAACACATTATCATTTAAAAAGTACTTAAGCCGGGCGATGGTGGTGCACGTCTTTAATCCCAGCACTCGGTAGGCAGAGGCAGGCGGCTCTCTGTGAGTTCGAGGCCAGCCTGGTCTACAAGAGCTAGTTCCAG
>LOJH01052080.1:1206-12408 GCA_001685095.1 Ellobius talpinus
CCTCTGCCTCCCAAGTGCTGGGATTAAAGGCGTGCGCCACCACCACCCGGCTTAAACCCCTTTTTGTTTGTTTTGTTTTTCAAGACGGGTTTCTTGTGTAGCTTTGGCTGTCCTGGAACTCACTCTGTAGACCAGGCTGGCCTCGAACTCACAGAGATCCATCTCCTTCTGCCTCCCGAGTGCTGGGACTAAAGGAGTGCGCCACCGCCCGGCACGTGCTTAAGCCTTTCTTCTCCCATATTCTCCTTCTCTGTTACCTGTGTTCTGTTCTCCCTCCCAGTCTCCTGGTTTCTTCAGGCACCGCAGCTTGAACACAAAATTAGAGATGTGAAGCTGGGATTCACACATGAAGTAAGACATAAAGCATTTTCTTTTCTGTACCTGGTTTGCCTCATTTGATGTAATTATTTTAGTTCCATCCATTTACATGCAAATTTCACACCAAGATCAAACCCAGACCTTCATGCATTCCATACTAACTTAGAATGGTAAATATTTTACCAATCGAGTGCAGGCGTAGGCAGGAGGGGTAGCTGCTGGTGTATGGGACATGGGAGATAGACGGGTGTCATGAGGAGATGATTAAAACAAAGTATGAACAAGTCATATGGAAACTTACCCTCTCATAACCAAGATCTGAAAACATTTTTAAAAGAGAAACTAGTTGTTTTCAATGGAACCCATCACATCAAATAAAAAACAATCTAAAATTTTGAAACTAAACAAAGCGAATAAATGTGTTTCGGGAGTGTGATGGTTTGAATAAGAATGGTCGCAGCAGCCAAGCGGTGGTGGCGCATGCCTTTAATCCCAGCACAGGCGGATCTCTATGAGTTCAAGGCCAGTCTGGTCTACAGAGAGAGTTCCAGGACAGTCAGAGCTACACAGAGAAACCCTGTCTCTAAAATACATAAAATACAACCAGACAACAACAACAACAACAAAGAATGGCTCCCACAGACTCAATGGATTTGAATGCTTGGTCCCAAAGGAGTGGCACTATTAAGAAGTGTGGCCTTGTAGGAGTAGGTGTGGCTCTTTCAGAGGAAGTGTGTTGCTAAGGGTGGACTTTTAGGTTTCAGAAGCTCAAGCCAGGTCCAAGGACTCACTCTCTTCTTTTTGTCTGCCGAGGAGGAACTGTCAGCTATCTCTAAAGCACCACTGTCTGCCTGCATGCTGCCGTGCTTCCCACCATACTTGACAACATAACAATAATGAACTAAACCTCTGAACCTGTAAACCAGCCCCAATTAAATGTTTTCCTTTGTAAGAGTTGCTGTGGTCATGGTGTCTCTTCACAGCAATGAAAACCCTACCTAAGATGGGACCAGCATCTCATGTATCCCACAGTAGCCTTGGCTTACAAAGTAGCTGAGTATGACCTTGATTTCCTAATCCTCAGCTCCTACCTCCCAAGCACTGAGAATACAAACTGTACCCAACCCTGCCACCACATATGCCAAAAGAGCAAATGTAGACAGACGGTGGTATTCTTATTTTTCATGTGTTTATCAGTGCACCACATGTGAGCCTGGTGCCCTCAGAGGCCAAGAGAGCATCAGCTCCCCTGGAGCTGCAGTTCAGAGTTACAGAGGGTTGTGTGCTACTATGTCAGTTACTAAGAACTGAACCCAGATCCTCTGGAACAGCAGCCAATGCTCCTAACTGCTAAGCCAGCTCTCCCACAACCCAGCCCCCATTGGAATTCTTAAATTCCAGTTTTACTGTGGGGGTTTGTTTTTATTTTAACAGAATTAACTCAAAACACACAGACTGCTTTTATCATCATTGCTGTCCCAAAGTTGGAATAGTGCTCTAAGGTACTAGTAGCAACACACCCCAAGATCTTGAAATAGGAAGCCTCTATTCCAAGTCTATGTTCTCACACCAGAGACTTCAGATCACAGCAACAACCCACTACTCCTCACTTCCATGTATATTTTGTCAACTCCAATTGACCTGTACTTTCCTCATCTGCCTCTGGTTTAATACAAACTTCCACTATTATATTTTCTTTCATTTCAATTATTCCCCAATATTCAGTATGAGTAACACCAGTAACGCAATTCAACTTGGGACAGTGGAATTCTACAGATGTATCTCAGCAGTTTACTCCCTGTCTAGCAGGCGAGACCTGGGTTTACTCCCTGGTACCATAAATAAAATCGGGGAGGGTAGAATAACTTCTAGATAGGCAGGCAGTCTCATCAGTCCTAATCCCTGCCTTGTCTTGTCATTGTTTGATTACATTTATTGCGAGAGAGGAAGAGCGAGAATATGAGTGCATGCATGCATATATCTGTGGATGCTGCTATGGTGTGTATGCAGACATACCCCAGAGGACAATTTTTGGGAATTGGTTCTTTACTTTCACCTGTGGGTTCTAAGAATTAAACTCAGGTCATCAGGTTTAGCAGTAAATGCCTTTAAAGTTTATTCCTGACTTTTCTATCACTAGCTATATATACCTTTTTTAAAAAAATATTCTAGATTTATTTTATTCATGCCTATCTGTATGTATGAGCACCATGTGCATGCTTAGTGTTGGTGGAGTCAGAAGAAGACATGAATCCCCTACTGCTGGAGTTACCTACGGCTGTAAGTTGCCATGTAGGTTGGGTAGGTTCTATGGAAGAGCAACAAGTGATCTTAATCACTGAGCCAACTCTCCAGCTCCACTGTACATAATCTTAGAAAAAAATTATAAAAATATCAAGACATCGAGTATGGTAGCTTACAACTTTAAAAAACTGTATTATTTAGGAAGGCCCCTAAAAAGGCTATTATATTTCCTACTTAAGCAAAATAAACAAAATATAAAAACTCACTAGGATTTAAAATATGAACCAGGAATATAACTCAGTAGAGTAGCATTTACCTATCATACATACAACCTTAGATTTGATTGCTAACTCTGCAAAAATGAAAAAAAAATGTATTAAATGAGCCAGGCATGGAGGCACATGCCTTTAATCCCAGCATTCAGGAGGTATAGGCAGGAGGATTTCCTATAAATTCAAGGCCAGCCCGGTCTACATACAGGACAGCCAGAGTTATATAAAGAGACACCCTGTCTCAAAAACCAAAAAATTAATAAATGGAGGAGAACACTAATAAAGTAATCCCATACTAGATCAGAACTGAGCATAATAAGGGGTTCTTTATTTGGGGGGACTCACAGATCACAGTCCTCTGCAGGAATGGGGAACAGGAACCAAATCCAGAAGCCAGGCGAGAAAGGAGAGGGCAGGTGCACAAGCAGGCACCTTTTTGGTACCCAAGGCCACGCCCAACCTAGTCCAGCCTCTCAAAGTCCATTGGCTGAATGAGGTTCCCCTGCACCTCCCCTTTCTGCCTAAATAAAGAGTTTCAAACCCAATAGAACACTATATACAATAAGAACAGATATCAAGTATAAAAAATTAGAATTACAACCAGCATAAACAATATTAAGCAAGAAACATGTTAAATGTTTCAGTAATTTTTTTTTATCCAAACGAGTCTAAGTCTTGTATTAGAAATGGCTTGGCTAAGTCATAAAAGGAAGGTACCTAACTATGACTATCTAGTCTTCAACTCCATTGAAGACCTGAGAAGGGAGATAATATTACCTGAGTAGGCAGGAAGTGCAATTAAGTAGCTTCCAAAATGTGCAGTAAATGACAGAGACAACCAGTTACCTGGGCAATCATCCAAAGTCTCATTTGCAACTTTGGAGCAACCAACTTTGCCTAAGGCCTAGAGTAACTGACAGACAATTTTCAGAGGCAGGAAAAATTTTAAAACCATCTTACCCTGTCTTGGCAAGGTTTAGCAGTCTTTTTTCTTGTATCCTGCCATTGGCTGAAGGAGGTTTCCCAGCAAATAAAGATATGACCTTTAAAGTCATCTAATTTTTCTTGCTAAGTACTGACTACGAAACTTTTTTTGGTATTCATTGATATATTTTGATACAAAGTGTCTCTACATAATAGCCTTGGCTGTCCTGTAACTCACTACATAGCCTACACAAGGCCACATTCTTAAACTAGACTGTTAATCCAAAAATACAACAGAAATACAAAACAATCCCTGTGGGGCTGTGTTCCTTTTGGGGGGCACAGAACATCTTTTATCACCACTGTTCCTCTCTAAGAGTGATCCCCAGAACTTGCATAAAAGCCTGACACAGCACATGCTTGTAATCCCAGTTCTAGGAAGACAGAGACAGGAAGACCTCTGGGGCTTGACACCTAGCTAATCAAGTCAAATTAGCAAGCTCCAGTTCAACTCAAAAAGGACGGTAGAAACCAACTGAGGAAGACACTCAACACTGA
This sequence comes from Ellobius talpinus, assembly GCA_001685095.1. Lineage (NCBI taxonomy): Eukaryota > Metazoa > Chordata > Mammalia > Rodentia > Cricetidae > Ellobius > Ellobius talpinus. The sequence continues at coordinate 5,523 of LOJH01052080.1, forward strand.
ACTCTGGCCTACACATGCACATGCAGACCCACAAACACATACACATACACCAAAATAAACTCTAAAAATAATTTATTTTATTTTGGTTTTTTTTTTCAAGGCAAGGTTTCTCTGTAGCTTTGGAGCCTGTCCTGAAACTCACTTTGTAGACCAGGCTGGCCTTGAACTCATGGAGATCCACCTGTCTCTGCCTCCCCGAGTGCTAGGATTAAAGGCATGAGCCACCACCACCACCCAGCCTAAAAATAAACTTAAAACCACTATGGCATGATGGTACATGACTTTAATCCCAGCATTCAGGTGGTAGAAGCAGGTAGATATCTTCGAGTCTGAGGCCAGACTGATCTATGTAGAGCTCCAGGGCAGCCAGGGCTACATAGTTAGACCCTCTCTCCAAAAAATTCCAATAAAGAGGTCAAGGGCCCATTCCATCTCTTATCTTACATAAAACAAACTGACGCTCTCTGAGGCCAGTATCTCTTAAATGACCACAAATCCATGGTATCAAAGAAATGAGAACTAAATCATTATCACTACATCAGTAGGAACGATCATATAATACTAGAACACATGTTCAATAAACTATTTTAGTCAATGGATACTACACACATATTTACTGAACTGCATGACCAAACTCAGAACGATACACAAGTCATTCAATGTAAAGAGCAAATGCACAAAAAGAGCAAAAATCACAAAACTGCTAATAAATTTAAATATTCAGTCTAAAAAAAGTATGTATCAAATGCTACCTCATAGTATGATTGTAATTTAACTTACTTTGACTTTATAATTTTTATAATAATCATTTATTAATGAAAATTAGTCATTTTTTCAAAAGAAACTAAAACATCCTTTAACATAAACTACAAAGAGCATGTCTCTCCAATCAAGAAATATGAGCTATGGGGCAGGAGAGATGGCCCAGCAGTTAAAAGTACTTACTGGCTGCTCTTCCAGAGGACCCAAGTTCAATTCCTGGCACCCACATGGCAGCTCACAACTGTCTTTAACTCTAGTTCCAGGGAATCCAAACACCAATGCACATAAAAATAAATAATTCTTAAAGAGAAAGACAGAAATATGAGCTGTGCATACCAGGAGTTCATCCATGCTAGTCTGACACTTCTCGAGGTTTATCCGTTTGATGGCCACTCTCTCCTTTTTGGGGGCACAGTAAGCAGCTTGGACCACGGCAGTTGCTCCACTCCCTGAAAACAAGCACATAAACAATAACCACACATATAAAGCATGGCCTTTCAAAAATCCCAAACACATAAACAATAAATACGCATTTAAGCATGTCATTTCAAATCCTCACTTTAAACAGTGAAGACTAAGCCTATCTTACCCCACAGTGGACAACAGAAGAGGAGAAACGCCGTCAAGAGCTGCTGAATGCAACCTTAAGAACCTCAGGGCCAGCAAGATGGCTCAGTGGGTAAAGGTTTCACCTGACACCAAGCCTGGCAGCCTGAGTTTAAACCCAAGGCCCACAAATGACTCCAAAAACATGTCCTCTGACCTCCACACTCACACCACAGCATCTGTGCACCGCCACACACACACTAGATAAATGAAAATGTATCTTAGAATTAAAAAAAAAACACCCTCAGCTATTTCATGTCTGTAGACAAAAAATAACAGTGCAAAAAAAAAATCAAAAATCATTATGATTCTAGTTCTAAAGTACGATAGCATAGGCCCATAGTCTGTTCTCCAAATATAACTATATACCATAAAAACTGAAAAATAATCACCAACAGGCTTTGATATAAAAGATATAAAAAGGAGGTAGAGCACCTAGAGACCTGGGGACCAGGAAAGCCTATGGTGAGCTCACAGCATTTCCCTTTTCTCACCCTGCTGGGGAATATTATTTTAAGCTGTGTTACTTTTGTTTATGTTGATTTGTTTAACTCTGTGAAGCTGTGATACTTTGCCTGTATCAAATGCCTGACCGTCTAATAAAGATCTGAATGGCTAATAGCACAGCAGGAAAAAAGATAGGCAGGGCTAGCAGATGGAGAAAATATATTGAAGGAGAAAACTGGGAGAAGGGGTTCAGAAAAGTAGCCCGAGAAGGACATCAGGGGCCAGCCACCCATCTACACAGCAATCCATGGAGTAAGAGTAAGGTTTAAAGAAGAGAACAGGAAAAATCAGAGGCCAAAGGGTAGACAGGACAATATAAGTTAAGAAAAGCAGGCAAGAAACAAGACAAGCTAAAGTCAGACGTTTATAGGTAAGATTCTGTGGGATTCATTTGGGAGCTGGCTGGCGGGCCCCCAAAAGAGTCCAAAGAGCATAACACCATAATACTACATCTCTCCCATATGTTTCAGGCCACACAACAGAGAGGTCTGCACTTCAGAGCCATCAAGATAGACAGATGCACAGACAAGTCAACAAACTAGAAAAGACTGCCCTCTGGCTAAAGATCTGTGAAAAGGGCAGCTCAGCACAGACCTAGAAGGTCAAAATATTCCCCAGTCCTCACCCAGGACAGGACTGGCCCAAAGGACCCCGGCGCCAGCATGACCATGGTCCTCTACACGTTCCACAGTGTCAGCAGTTCAGCCCTGCCCACAACTATGGCAATGTCAAGCCAAACAGCCTTTAGCAGTCCACAGGGCCAGCCAGGATAGGTCCTGCACAGGAGCTAGAGTGGTGCCAGAGCAATATTATAAGAGCCCTGAAAACTGAACTACCAAGGGTATTACAACTCCCAAAAGTAGGATAAAGTTATACACCAAACCAAAATAGAATTAAGAGTTTGCCAACATAATAACCCAAATGTCCAAGATGACATCAAAATGCGTGACACTGGATGTGGTAGTATCCCACCCCTGTAAGCCCAGTCCCAAGTCGCCTTTGACTACACGACAAGTTAGGGGTCAGCCTGAGAATGTCAAAAAACTAACAAGATTTATATTCTCAATGAAGAAAATACTGGGGGGAGGGAGGAGTGCTGAGCCTGTAAAGACACTTGCTACCGAGCCTGACCTGAGTTCCAGCCACAGGATCCACATAAAGGAGGGAAGTGACTCCCGGAAACTGTCCTCTGACCTCTACATAGGTACAGCGTGGGTATACACATACACACATGCTCACATGCACGCACACACATGTAACTTAGGAATATGCATACAGGGCTGTGCTAGAGGCTGCTGAGCACTACTAGCCCCGCTGACACAGCCTGTCCTCAGCCCCAGGTTCTTGCTTCTTTCAGTCTTGGTACTTGTCTGAAGGTGACGAACAGCAATGGCTGTCACACTGTGGATTTATCTACAAAGGTTTGTTTGGCACACCAAAAACATCTTTTCTCTTCTCTTGATGTGAAGAAAAAACAATAAAATGTGCACCCAGAAGTTATTTTTCAAGGACCAAATGAAACTATACAAATAAGATATATACTGACTGAGAAAAGGCATTTGCTGGGAGCTCAGTGGTGTATAGATCACACAGACAAAATCTGTGAACTCAGAGACAAGATAGAGCTTATCTAAACAACAAAGAAAACACTCTGAGGACTAAGCCTTAGGAGCAGCAGGGTCAACAGTGAGCAATCTGTACTCCATGCAGTACATGAAATAACGCTCCCACCCCCAAGATGTAAGTGTTCTAGCTCAAAAAACTTAGACATATTACCCTATATGGCAAAATAATTATAATAAATTTTAGAGCTGGAGAGATGGCTCATGGTTAAAGCACTTGCTACTCTTGTATCTTCCAACATACACTTGGTAGTTGGTATACAGCCACCTCTAACTCCAATTCCAAGGGATCCAATGCCCTCTTCTGGCCTCCACAGGTACCAACCATGAATAGACATACATTTAGGAAAAACATCCACACATTAAATAAAAATACTTTTTTAAAAATACTTGTTAAATATTACCAAGCTAAAGATCTGAAGCTAAGCAAGGTGGCTCATAACTGTAACCCCAGCATTCAAGGAGCAGAAGCAAAAGGTTCAGAGTCTAAGGCCAGACCGGGCTGTAGAGTCAGTACCAGGTCTCACTACATGAGACCCAGACCCAAAAAATAAAAAAGAAAGGAAAGTACAAATCTTAGGATGGGAAAGTGATGTTGAATTATCTGGACGGGCTCGATGTAACTAAAAGGATCCATGTTAGTCAAAGAGGGAGGCAGCAGTTCCTCAGGAAGGATAATGGAAGCCAAGGCCGGAAGTGCTGTAGCCATGAGCCAAGAAATGAATACTGACACACACTACAGCATGGGTAAACCTAAAAAAAGAATAGGCTAAGAGAGGGAAGCCCAGCATCTAAGACACATATTACCAGATTTCCTTTACGTAAAATTTTCGGAATATGCAAATCCAGAGACAAAACAGTGGCTGCGAGGAATTGAGAATGAGGAGTGGAAGAGACCACATCTTCAGATAGGTTCACTCTTTCCCTGAGTGATGGTTACAAAATACCCTACATGCAAAAATTTTAATCAAGCAGACATCCTAAAACAGTAACTTTTAGCCAAGTATAGTGGCACACACCTTTAATCCCAGGACACAGGAGGCAGAGGCAGAAAAATCTGTTAGGCCAGCCTGGTCTCAGAGACCATTCAGCACAGCCAGGACTACAAAGAGAAACTCTGTCTCAAAAAACAGAATAAAACAAACAAGGAACACTACAACCATTACCTCCTAATCCAAGAATTTTGAAAAGAGCATGGAGCAATGCTTCAAAAGCAGCCAAAACTCAGCCCCGATGCAGAAATGAATGGGTAATCTAAAAAGCTTTTTGTTGGTTGATGTCCCCTTCTGCACTGCCCCTATTCCCAAAAACAAGGTTCAGGGCATTATCAAGCCCTTTAAGGTTGTGGAAGTTGTCTCAGCCATCCAGTCTCCCTCCCTCTCCTCTCTGGCCCAGCACAGGACTTCCAGACTGCACTATTCTTAAACCGCATCTAGGTGGAACCCTCCCTCCACCAAGACTAAAGTGTGCACCTGTAAGTCACTCCTCAGACCTCCAGATTACAAGGCCTACTGCACACTGCATTAAGTGCCCATTTTTCATGGACCTAATGCAATTTAGCACCTTCATGCAAGTAAGGTGTCTTTCTATATATTAACCCGCACAATGTTCTCCTTTCAATGCGTGACTCAAAATTCACCTATTTCCAAGAATGGACTGAAATTTACACCACAGTTCCACCAATGATAGAATAAATTTCCATTTCCCAACCATGTGCCTGACAGAGAAATACTCAATTAATGATTGCTATTACTCGCTTATTTACTCATTATGCAATTTTCAGTTATTTAACTATTCAAACACATGTGTCTATCAGGTATTATTTGGTCTAGGGTGAGCATATCAAAAGTACTTGAATCTTTCCCAAAACACAGAAGGACAAATTACCCCTACCAGCTCTCCATCCTTCATACATTTCACCAAAATTGCATGGGATCCACACCCCCAACGTCTTAATCACTTGTATGACTGAACACTAAACATTCTCTTGTACAGTAAGCCCCAGATGGAAAAACATTAAACACTACAGGGAAAGTGCTCATTAATTCTCTCCCTCCTTCTCTAGCTTCTCATCTTCCTCTCAAACATAAAGCAATTTCAAGAAAATGTTGGCAAGTGAGGAGGAAAAATGGTTTATGTATTGCGCAGTAACTGCACTAATCAACACAGTCCTCGGCAGACTGCTGGGCTCAAAACCCAAATGTCTGCACTATTGTGAGGCAAAGGTACCCACTCCCTTATAACAAGCATTTACTTTCAGTAGACTTCGACTTTAATAAGATTGCCAATCAACCTGTAAAATGGTTTGGGGAGACAGCTCCATCCATAAAGTGCTTGCCACACAAGCATGAGACCCTGAGATCAGAGACCCAGAACCCAGGTAAAAGCTTGGCATGGCAGCACATGCCTGTTGTCACAGTGCTGAGGAAACAGGAGGCAGGAGGGTCCCTTGGAACCCACTGGACAGCTAGTCTCATTGGAACAGTGAGCCCCAGGTTCAGTAAGTGACAGGGTCTCAAATACAAGAACAACTTCAGAAGTCACCCTACACAGACAACTGCCATCCTGTTCTGACATCAGTCCTCAGCCCCCCACACCCTACCCCAACAGTCACATCTGCCTTGGCAATACATCCGCCAGTTCCATGGCCTTGACCATGGTCCAGATGTATTAGCCAAAATAATTAAACTAATAACTAATAAAAAATAAGTTAAAAAAAATAATTGTTATGTGTGAGTTCAAGGCCAGCCTGGTATACAAAGCTAGTTCCAGGACAGCCAGGACTACAGAGAAACCTTGTCTTGAAAAACTTTTAAAAAAAAGTGATATTATAACTGAAATAATTACTATGCTCTGCCAGAAATAAACATTTCAAGGCCAATTTGACCCCCACATTAATTTAAATGTATATTATAGTCTTTGTGGGCTCTGTCTTTTAAAATACTGTACCCTGACCTTGGTCTCCAGAGGCTTTTCAGAGGCACAAGCTTGGTCTGTCCATTAATGGAAAAAAGTGTTAAGTGATTTAATCAGTATGATTGTCAGTAATTGTCCCAGTGATCAATTCATTACAGGTCTACAATCAGAATGTGCATCAGGATAAAACAGGAGCATCACTGAGTTCCAGACCAACCCAGGCTCAGGGAGTTCAAGGTTAACAAAGGTTATAGTGTAAAACCCCATCTCAGAAACAAAAAAAAACCCTAAATATCTAAAGTGGGGAGGGGTGTCAGGAAAAAGCATTGAGCAAAATGCTAAATAAAAGGACACATATTTTCTACAAGTACAAGAAACAGGTAGCTAACACAGAGCCTGATGTGATGGCCTGGCGTGCAAACATGGGGCCGACCAAATCCACTTAAAAGCCTGAGAGAGCTTGGGAAGTTATT
>LOJH01052081.1:0-11561 GCA_001685095.1 Ellobius talpinus
TGTTGTTATTTTGGTGTAAAGCTAACCGTGTGGGAGCAGGGTGGGACAAAAGCAGGCCTGCTCCCCTTTCACTACACAGTCCTTCTTTATACTCTTCTACTTACCTTCCTCTTTCCAACCCACGATGCCATACACACAGACACGTTTGTTTACATATGCACATATATTATTGGCTAGATATTAGTAAGATATAAGGAAGTAAATAATCTTAAATATAACTGATGTTTAAAATTTTAATAGATTTTGGCTTAAGTCCACACATGGATACACAGGACAGACCGCATCGGGTCTAAATACGCCAGTGTCTTACAGGAGTCTGTGAAAGACAGGGATGTCTAACTTTGGAATAAATAATAACATATTAAATAAATAATAAAAAAATAGCAAAAAAGCAAGTTGTTTTCAACCCAGGGCCACAACATGACGAATTTGCTTGCTCAGAAATCTCAAAACAGTGTCAGATAAAAACACTTCTTGGAAGTTTAACTCCTCAGAATGACTTTAAAAAAAGAGTTTCTTGTATCCACTCCCTTCCTGAGACACAGGCCTTAAATGTAACCAGTAACCATTCGCCATTGCTACATTTAGAGTGTCAAATTCCCCGCCCCCAAGCTCCGCTGGTTCACAGCAGCTGGCAGTTTTCTAGAAGGATGTGAAACCCTTAGGAAGTGTTGACAAGAAACAGATTATTAGGGATGGGCCTTGAAACTCACAGCCCCACCATACTTCCTGCCTGTGTCTGCCTCCTGTTCCACCTAGATGTGAGCAAGCAGCCCCAGCTTACAATCACTCTCTGCTGCCATGCTTTCCCCACCATAATAAAGTAGTGTCTTCAAAATAAGACAACACGAACCATCCTTCTTTAAGTTGGTTCTTGTTTGGTGTCTGGTCACATCAAGGCAACATTTCTATCTTTGTGTGTTCATTTAAATGGGTAGTTATGAGGCAAAAGTAGAGACACAGTTGAGAGCCAGAGAACATCAATATGGCTGCAGGAAGAGATCTGATAAGTGACGGCCAGGGAAACAGTTGAATAGAGAGAGGGTATATTTCTGAACTTTCAGATGGGGTTGCAGAAATACTGTTTTATTTCTTGACTATAATAGTGACTCGTATATTCCTAATTTAGGAAGAGTGGATTTTTGCAATATTTAATTAGACCATTCCTTGCAGTAGTAAGTTATAAAAAATAAAATCCATGTGCAGATTTTTATAAAGGATGTAGGAGACCAATTCCATCTCTGAGGCAGAGAGATTCTCCTCCTGGTTTAAACTTTAGAATTGCCTAGGATGCCCTTCAAGGTACATTGGTGGCCTTAGATTTGAATTCCCTTGGTTTGGTATTGGCCTTGGTCTATGCAGAGCTAGGTCATGGTTAGAATGGAGATCCAAGTGAGTCCATCTGCATGGAGACTTCTGAGCACCTTTGCTAGTTAGCTTGTTGAACTGTTCCCCACCAAACTGACTTGGTGTGTTTCCTAAGCATTGTGTGACCTAGACTGAAATGGGTGGGTGGGGCTGGGACCACCACGGCAGAGTGGTCCTGATGCAGAGGCACTGGAGGAGGGTTGATGGGTCTGTGCCTTATTCACTGTGGTTTTACTTAAGAGGCAAGGCTCGGTTTTCTAGTCAGAGACAGAGACAGTCCATTAAAAAGCCAGGCATCTCCTCAGAAAAGTAATATTCCTGAAGCAAAGCCAATAACAAAGATGCCAGAAAACAATGACAGAAGTTACAACACACATCTTCCAGAAACATGGGTGCAAATCCACCACTCCCTCTGCCTATTAGTAGTAGCTGGAGAATAGAATCCTCCACAGAGAAGGAAGTCCTGCCTTCTGAGGGAGGCACAGCAGAGCAGCATCTCCTGTGGCAGGGACCCCTCAACATAGGGCGCTGGGGGTGGGTCCTGTCTTTCTGAGGGAGGACCAGTCTGAGTCAGTGTAGTCTCCTTGGCAGTCTGTGTGCATGTTACATCACTTTTTCTGAGAGTTTTATGTCCCAGATCCATTACACCAGGTCTTGCCAGCATACCACCCACCCAGCACATTGGCCTTGATTGAGAATGGGTAGTTTAATTTTCTAAGCCCTTATTGTGGTTTTTTTGGATGTAAGTTTGCATTAAAACTCTTTCTATGCAAATAGATTTTTTGGCATACTAAGAGTTCCCTGGTGGACCCGTGTGGAGGCAGACACATCAACACATCATCTCAAATTCATGCGTTCCATACTGTGGCTTAATTTAAAGTCTGGGTTACTTGAAAATGCATTTATTAAGTCTGACCTACTTTTAAATATTTAATATTCCATTTTTGCTTCCCTGCAGCGAAAGAGGCATCAAGGTCTTCATGTTCCAGCCAGTCTTTAAAAACCTCAATATTGATTCAGATAGCAAGAGACTGTGTGGCCTGACATCCTCAGAACTACCTTCAGGAGTGGTATGGAAAACAATTAACAGCTCACAGGCTCTTGCTCGTACTTAGACATCCACACAGGCCAGACTGTCTGTCCTTCTGAAAATTCTTCTCCCATCTGAGAGCACTGTTGCTAAAAAGAACAACAGAACAAAAGTGGAAACTACTGTGTGCTGCACGCAAAGCCCACCAACTAGACAAGTGGGATGTTTACCTCTAAAGCCGATCCCTTTGATCAGAAGATATTCTGACTTGAGGAGTGACAGACACACAGGAGAAAAACAGACTGCCAGTTTTGGAGGACGAAGATGGCAGAATACAGGGAGAAAACGAGAGCTACTGTACAATTGGAACTGAAAGTTAAGCCAGGTTTATATTTGCATATTGCTCCATCCTTTACTAAGTGAGATGATGTACAAAATACCAAACAAGGCACGAAGAACTTCAGGGAGCAAACCCGGAGGGGCGACGTGTGTAAAGTGCCTGTGTGCTTGTCAGGCACCTGCAGTTTAAGTTTCATGGCAATCAAAGGAAAGATCAAATATGACTGACGGTTATACGAGTCAACTCCGTGAGGCTGCAACAGCCAGTCAAGAAGTACAGCTGGCTTTGATCCTAATCTCATGTCTGCTTTCTCTAGCAGAGCATATAACAGGAATATTTGTGATGCGGATGGCAACAGACAGCAGTTTGCAAAGCGCACAGCGATGAGCGGGTGCAGAGGCGAGGTGTCTTCATTTGCAGGAGAGTTGTCTAGCCAAGCACAGACTTGCAGTCTGCCCCCAGAACAGAAAGAAAGATAGGTGATGCTCAATTGAGAGCTAAGTCATCTAAGCTGATTCTTTCATTTTCGGCAGAAACAGCCCTTCTGCCGACGTGAGGCCATGGTGGAATAGAGGCCATCACTGCAGAGCAAGAATGCATGCCTGGCACACATGCACGGACATGCTTTCCAATAGCAAAGGACTCTGCTTTTATCTCCACGCTTTTAGCTCCAAGTGGAAAGAAATTGACGGTGACATTTATAAAGACTTTAATCAAAGAGGCTGCAAGAGTCTAACACGTCTTTAAAACCTGAACAGAGAAAAGGGGACAAATTAAGAAGGCCAAGATTCTAGATGAGTGACAGAGCCCCTGAGAAGAGCTTATAAAACTGACCAAAAAATCCTTATAATTAGATAATAAAAGTGTGGTATTTGATGATGGGAGCACGGCTGGGGATTTCCCTGAGTGGTGTAAACTGTACTTTCTTTCCTTGGAGACTGTGTCTGTTATAAGTTTGTTCCTCAAAAGATGAAGTTGGGGCTGGTGATATAGTTCAGTTTGTCATGTACTTGCTACACAATGCTGCCCAAGGCCTGTGTATAAAATCTGAGTGTGGTTCTACATGCTCATAACCCATGCACTGTGAGGCGAAGATAAGTGTTCTTTTGGTCTCACTGGCCAGTAAGAGAGCCCGTCTCATAAAACAAGGTGGCTAGCCCCTGAGGAATGACAACTGACCTCCACAGTGCACACACATATATTCATCTATAGACATGCATGTGCATGTAGGTATAAACATAAACATGCACACATATATATATATGCACATGTACATATATATCCATGCACACAAACATCTGTACAAGTACGTGTGTATGCACACACACATAACACATTTTAAAAACTTTAACAAGCTCCCGTGTATTTAACCTTCTCACACATTTTGATTCCAGTAATCTTCCACGCTGTATTTCTGTTTCTTGTATGTTGTGTTGGCTGTAACTTCCCGAACAATGTTGAATTGTGTGAATGGTAAATGAGTCTGATTGTTTGCACCTGACTTTGATAGGAATTCTCCTGAGAATCACACTAATGGGGATGCTTGAAACCAGTTGGAAATACTTTCCATATATTAGAAGACATCACTCACATACAGCGAGTGTGGAGACATCTCTTCTTACTAGGGAAATATTTTATATTTTAGAATTAATTTTGTTATCACTCAAGAAAGCAGGGATGGGTTTCTTCTGTTTCTTAGATAGATGATTGCACATATTAGTTGGGAAATGGGCACTAACATTTGCTGCACTAGAACATCCTTGGTATCATGCAGTGGCATATGTGGGGGGTGCGGAGGTATGCCTAGATAGCCTTGTGTAGGTGTCCACATGAAGGATACGGTGCCCTTCCTATCTTAACTCTGGATCCTATTATATGTACCATCATCTGTGGCTTCAGTGAGAGGCTGTCTTGTCACCATCCTGAGGACGGACATCCAGGAGAAGGAGGCAGATAGACTTTGTTCCCAGTGAGGGTGAGGTGCCTCTTCCCAGCTTCCCAGCTGCCTGCCTCCACACATCCCACCCTTCCTGCCCACAATCTACTCCAGACCATTTGTTTCTTTCTGGTCTCACAGCAAAAATGTTGTAGCCATTCTCCTCGCAAACACTCCTGCCTTCCCCTCTGCCTGTTTGGACAGAATCCAGGAAGAAGCCCGAGGAGAAGAAGAGAAAGCCCAGTCCTGCTAAATGTTTGCTGAAGGCCTGAAAACTCACGCAGTGTGCAGGACAACTGGTCTACCCAGCCACTGCTGTACTCCAGAGCCTGTGCTTTCCTGAGCCTTGGTTTTCTACCCTGTGGTTACTGCTTTCTATTCACATGTCCCTCTCTTTACTACCACATCGTGCCTTTTCCTGCTCTGTCTAATCACCTTCTAATCATTCCATTGGTTAAAAAATGTCACAACTTCATGTAGCAGGCTGTGAACTTACACTTATTAGCAACTGTGTAATTTCTGTTGCTTATTTAATTATTTAGTACCCTTCTTCCTCCTTAACTGAGATGATTCAAGGAACCCAGAGGTGGCCTTACCATGTTAACTTTTGCATTTCCAGCACCTGGTATCTAAAGCCTAGAATGTTAAAAAATTATCTGTCTAATAAATGGAATGCATGGCGGTCACATGGAAATAAATGACAGAGCATGCTCAATGTTTGATTAAAGAAAGGGAGTCTTCCTCAGGAAAATGCTCAGTCTTTCAGAATTTCGTGAATGTTCCTTGAAATCAAATTAGATTGAAAATTCTTTTGGTAGAAGAACTTCTGCCAAAACTCTTAATATATATAAAGGCAATAAATTCTGTTTATCTTTCAATATCCCAATTCTAAACTCTCACCTCCCCAAAGCCTTCCTGAACCTCTTCTGGCCTTCTGCTGTGAATGCTGATGAAGCATCTTCTCATTATCTCCCTCCATATCTAAGAACTCCATAAGGGTACACACCTTCATTTTGTAGTTTGCATAGTATTTCATGCATATCAAATAATCATTTAACCTCTAATGAATAAATAAATATGTGCAGGGTGATTCATTACAAAAGACAAATCATCACCAAGTGCTAATGGCTGGTCCAGACATCGGGATAGACTACAATTCTGCAAAAATCAAAAAAATAAAAAATAAAAAATGAAAACAAGACAGAGACCCCATCTTAAAGACCTAATACTTTTCCTTAGAGAGTCTTCTAGTCTATTTCTGCTATGTATGTACGAGCCACATAAAGCCCCACAGTGTCCTGATGCCAGTACCTCTTAGGGCCATGCTCATCTCTCTGTTCACTGCTTAAACCACATGTAGCAAAACCCTAAGAGGGGTCATCAGGTTGAAAGTACACTTACATCATGACTCTTATTTACTGGAAATCCAGCGTACTTTTGGTAGCTATTGCTTATGATTAGCTGTGCCTCAAAACTTCTCAGTTGTATGGATGCTTGCTCCTGTAGGAGGAGCCACACTTTGCTGTCTAAATTCCACAGAGAGCTCAAGAGGATGGCTCTGAGCAATCATTAGCATAATATTTCCATTAATTTACATTTCCATATAATCCTATTAATTTTACATAAGAGGTAGTCCTAATTGGAAAAGCAATAAAATATAATCTTGTGGCCCATAAAGAATGATTGCTACTGTAAAAAACTGAGAAAGAAATTGGTCAAAGTGAAGAATATAGAGACGTACCAGAGATGATTGCTTCTTACTGTCTAAGGACAGTTATTTATACAACAGCCCTGTGTGTATTATCTTTTCTGATCCCCTTAAGAGAGTTTTCAGATGAGTAGATCAGAGACGTCACCCATCTAAAGAAAGAGTATTCTAGATGTCTGGCTGCATCCCAGGTTCAGGAGGCAGTGTGATGGGATCCCAGATTTGTGTCTGGAACCCAATCCTCAGACCTGCCATTTCTCTTAGCAGTTTCCTGAGCATTTTCTCTTAGCATTTCACTGAGGGCAGTGAGCACTCAGGTCTATGACAGACAGGAAGAGATGGGTGGAGGATAATGATAGTCTGACTGTCACCATCATGAGCAGAAATTGCTGTGTTGACCTAGAATACATGGCTTGGTAGTCATGGCAACAAAATAAGCAGACTGATGCAGTGAACCATGTTAGGGGTCCACAGTTATACAGCCGCTTATGCTCCCTACACAAGGACTGTGGGTACCATTGAACCTCCATTTGGGATTCCACCCATCTGGCTGCTGTACATGTTCTTGTACAGCAGATGGGAAGTAAACTAAGATGGGGCTCTGTGACTCAGTTTCCATGAAGTTGTCAGGTAAGGATCTTTTGTTAAAAGCCTAACGAACTGACTAGCTCACCAGATGGAACCATTACTTAGGTCTGTGCTCAGTGTCCAGTCTGACAGGAGGGTATACTGTTTCATGGCAACCAGGATGGTACTTCAACAAGGATGACGTCCTTCCTTCCTGCTCTGCAAACCTTCCCTCCCTCTCATCGGATGCATAGCCAGAACTTAGGATGGCCACGTATTTATTATTAAATTGATTATTAGGTTAAAGTTGAACACTTTCTTGAAGCTTGAATTTGAGGTGCTTTCTTGTTTCGTATCATGAAATATGAACCTGTGTATCTCACGTTTGAGAAGGAGCTTAGGAAACTGATATGTCTCTCCAATGTTAGCATCCAGTCTGCTAAAGAGTTCACAGGACTCTTGGGTCCAAATCTCCTTTGTTTCCCAGGGGGAGGAGCTGGCATGGAAGAATTAGAGACCAGGAAGGGCAGTTTTGTCATGTTTATCTATTTATTTTGAGTGTGTCTGTATGTGTGTGGCCATGCATGTGTAAATCAGAGGATAATTTGTGGAAGTTACTTCTTTCCTTCAACCATGTGGGTTCTGGGTTTCAAACTCAGATCATCAGGATGGGTAGCAAGGGCCTTTGCTCACCCAGCCTTGCTGAAATGACAACCCCGGGATTGGCTGAAAGCATAACCTAGAAAACCCAGCTCTGGGTTGAGATTTTAAATCCTTGTGTGAACTAGAGTGTGTTAGCCATTGCGAACAAATTCTCATGTAGAAAAGAGAGTTCAATAAGCAGTGAAAAATAATCCCTACTTGCCATTGTCTGAGACATCATAGTTACCCCAATAGACAGCCTGAGCCACGTCTAATCCTTCCAGCAATTTCACAGAGCAATGACTTCTGAGCAATGCATGGTTTAAAGCCATTACATAATGTGCCCAACATCCCTAGGTAAAAATATAGCCAAGTGGACTCAAACCACTGTCTCTTTAAGTCTAAAATCATTTTTTAATTTGATCTTTGAAACTGTTAGCAAACATGGCCTTAGAATTAGAAGCTCAACGTTTACTTAAAGCCTGGATCTTCTGTCTTATATTTTATGGTAAGGAGAAGGAGATGGGGAGTAGGCTAGACAGGAAGTCTGGATTGGCCTTTGTTTTCTTCTGGTGTCAGCTCTGTCTATTTGGTGCCTTCTCTTTGGTCCTCAGATGATCTCTCTTTGCCTTTATGCTGTCTCTCTGCTCACAGGCTCCACCCAAGAATATGTGAGGAGTTTTCTGTCTGGAACACAGTAGATAGTATTAATCAAGAGAACTGTGCCAGCATAAGATGAGCTGGTGACAGGAGACACTTAGTCAATAGAAAATGCCCATCCATTGCATAAGACTCCACTGCACTGAAGGTAATGTGAGCTCCAATCTCATCTCGTGTGTCATAGGCATCTTCAGAATCTTAACTTCCATAGCTGTGGAGTGGAGCTGCTAAAACCTACCTCATCTAGGTGGGGTGCAGAATAATTGCATTTTCAGATATAACTGACTGTTTTTCATCAACTAAAGAAATGTATTAAAGATAAGTGACAGTATTGCCTTATTTCTTTTGTTTCAGGGCACACAGTTAACCAATTTTATTTTTAATTATGTGTAGGTGTGCACATGAATGCAGTGCCTGTGGAAGCCAAGAAGAGGAGGTCAGATACTCATGGAATTGGAGTTACAGGAGGTAGTGAGGCTGCCAGTGTGGGTGATCTGTGTTAACCTCGGGCCATCTGCAAGAGCAGTACATGCACTTAGCTATGTGAGCTCTCTTTTCAGTCCAAGGGAAACATCTTGAAATCCCATTTTGTCACTTACAAAGGACCCAGTAAGATCAGAAACGATGAACTGGATGATTTAGAAATGCTTGCCCAATATTTTTCCAGCAAAGGGTAGGGATTAACTGTATAGTCAGTGTGTGGGGGTTGGCATGCAAACATTCAGTGTCCATCATAAATTCTCAATCCCTTAGCATTGGATCATTTGTCTACTTGGTTCCCTTCCCTTCCCTCATTGGGCAGTGACTACATTGCTACATTTGAAAAGCAAGATTGATTATAGTACAGAGGCAGGACCACAAACACAGCATCCTTTGTGCCTCATACAGAACATTCCATCTATGATAGAGAATATACATACAGCTCAAGTGCGGCTTCATCAGGGTGATCTGGAGGCCAGCACAGGTCAGTGTGCCTTGGCTGGACTCACCCCACAGATGCACTTCCTCCTGGCTTCTGCCTCCTTTTGAGAATGAAAATTTGTGCCTGCTACTCACTGTTGGGTGTGACTGTGGGTGTGGCCTATCACCTCCTGCACAAATCCTCTTCGGCTTGTGTTTGACTCAGTGTCCCTATGAACTTCATGCAGGGACCACAACAGCCATGTTTCATAGTCTCATTCTTTCTGCAGATTTAACTCAGCTCATCCTCACAGAGCTTTCCTGAGGTATTCAAGCACAGATGTGGTTTGAGTCAGAAGTATCCTTTTTGTTGTTCTCGCTTTTTCTGTGTCTATCGCCCAGGAGTAAGGAGAAGGCATTGCCGTTTGGTTCTGGGATCATTCTGTGTGAAGGTGGCTCTGTGAAGGACACTAAGAGCCTTGGGGTCCCTAGACTATCAGGAGATGAATAGCATGCCCTCCATTGCCTGCAATGGAAGCCACTAGAAAACATCTATCATGATAATGTTTGGCATCTGCTATATGATTTTTCATAAGCTTTATCTCCATATTGAATTATATCTAACATCAAAGTGAAACTTACATAAAACACTATACACTTATTTTAAGAGCAAAAAAAACACCTTGGCATATATGCACAGGTATCTAAGCTACAACCATGCTGAACTATAGACGGTACCCACACTTCCAGAAGGCTCTTTCTTGCTCCCTCCAATGATTTGTCCAAGCGGATCATCACCCCTTAAATATTCATCCTCATGTATTTGGCTGTCCCACAGGGGGCTTGCTTTAAATTTTTGAGACTCATTCATGTAACTGTACACAGTTGTAATTGATTCTTTTTAATCAGTGTGTTATAAACAATGCCGGAGGCAGACTGCTAAAACCCTTCTCATGGCTCAGCCTGGGGGAGACACTGAAGGAAAAGGTATTGGATGAGATTATTTTGAGACTGTTTGGAAGCTCCTGGAATAGCCTGGGCTGATGTTGAGAAGGGAAAGTGGGTCATCCGGAGAGAAGCCCAGAAGCCAGTGAATGAGGCATTATCAATAGACAGGAAAAAAAAATCAAGGGCAACACTGGCGCTCCTCTCTTCAAAGCTGAGCTTGTGTCTAAGAACATGTTTGGTGGAGGAGAAACTGTGCTCTAATGTGCTTATGCCTGGTATAAGATGCCTTTAATATAATGGCTGCATTGAGAGCTGCCTGAGAGCTGCAGGGTGGATGGAATGAGCTTTGGACATCACTGATACAAGGGCACTGTGAACTGGCTAAGTTCTTGATGACGGTGGGCTCATTCTGGGCTGCAGTGCTGACAACGAAGATCAGAGATTTTCATCCTGAATACGCTGTGACCCTGGGTGTTGCATAAGTCTGAGAGAAATGCCTGTCCCTTTGGAAGCTCACTGATGTGTGTAGGAGCCCTAACTGTCCTTTTGTCAAACCAGAATGAAAATTTCAATGTCACCTTTTTTTTTTTATGGAGGCTGTGGTTGCCTGATTGGACTTCCTCCAAAGCCAACCCCTCAAGGAGCTTCTGACATTGCTGGAGCGATAGCTGGTAGCATTTATAGAGAGAGCCTGAACAGAGATGTACCCAGGAATCTACCTGGGCTGGGGATACTTGGGGCAGCTGAGAGGTCACAGCCTGCTTTTGACAGATAGGACAGATAGGTTCTTGGGGACTCAAGGTTAAGGTATCTTGACTTTTTGTGGGGTAATCATTCAGAATTGAGGGTAGTGAGAGTCTACAGCCTCCGAAATACCATTTTCCCATTTCTACGGAGACTGTTTCTGTATTTGTGATTTCAGAGACACTCCCAGGAGAGGGTGAAGAGCTTGCAGGAAGCTTCTCATGGTAGCTGTGCTCACCTTCGGAAAGTGATTTGTGAGTCAGCTGAGTGCAACAAGCCGCAGGAGAGGCATAGGGATGTGGCTGGGCCATGCACTGGGGAGGAAGAGGAATTGAGCTTTGGTGAGCCTCTCTCAGGCTCTCACACAGTAGCTCTTTCAACAGGATCGACCATACAGACATAACCCTAAGCCTGCAATGGGAGGTTACATTGAAATGCACCAACCCCCCCCCGCCAGCATGGATGTGTATTCAAGTGGCATCAAATGTGTTAGTTCTATTTCTTGACAATATAGTGGGTCAACAGCTGCAGGTGAGCGAAGACAGACATTTTTGCTTCCGTGGACAGTAGAAAATAGTCGAGATCATGGAAGTATAATCACCTAAATTGAGTTTGGCCAGAGAAGTAGAATTCATTATGAAATGTTAACTGGTATGAACATGAACATCTCTCTCTCTCTCTCTCTCTTTCTCTCTCTCTCTCTCTCTCTCTCTGTGTG
>LOJH01052084.1:0-12407 GCA_001685095.1 Ellobius talpinus
TTTTTTTTAGTTTTTCAAGACAAGGTTCTCTGTGTGACAACCCTGGCTGTTCTGAAACTCGCTTATTAGACCAGGCTGACCTCGAACTCACAGAGAACCACCTGCCTCTGCCCACTGAGTGCTGGGAATAAAAAGCATGTGCCACCACCGCCTGGCCCAATGGCTGCTACTTTTATGTGGGTACAGGGGCTGCAAACACTGGTCCTTACACTTGTGTGGCATGTGCTTTATCCACTGAGCCATCTCCTTGGCCCAAGTCTATAGTTTTGATATTATATTGTAATCAGGATATAATTATGTATGTATATATGTATATTACTTAGAATGTGGTTAAGAGAATTTGTTATGTTAGAATTAGTTAAATAGCTGAGGAAATCTGTCTGAAAATTGGGATACCAAAAAAGGAACAATATGTTTATAGCTACTTTAAAACAAGGGAATTAATTTTTTAAAGATTTTATTTAGTTATTTTTATTTTATGTGTGTTATTACCTGCGTGTATGAAAGTGCAAGATATGCATGCAGTGCCCACAGAGGCCAGAAGAGGGCATTGGATCCTTCTGAGCCACCATGTGGGCACTGGGAACCGAACCCAGGTCATCTCTGTAAGAGCAGCAAGTACTCTTAACCACTGAGACATGTCTCCAGAACCAGGAATTAATTTCTTAAAGGAATGTGATTAACTGTCCCCACTCAGTTAAACTTCATTATGTAGATTTACGTATGTTGGAGCAGTATTACAAATGAGGGGGAAAAATACTAAGTAATGCCTTAGAATTATGATTCTTATCAGGGCTGGAAGGATGGCATAGCAGTTAAGAGTGCCTGCTGCTCTTCCAGAAGACCTTAGGTCAGTTCCCAGCATCCAAATGGGGTGCTTCATAACTACCTATAATTCTAGCCCTGAGGAGTCTAACACCTTCTTCTGGCCTCCTGGGGTACCTACATACATGTAACGTACACTCTCGGTAACATACAATACACATAAACAAAAATAAATCTTAAAGAATTATTGATCATTTCTTAAGACAGCTTTGGTGAATCTTAGGTTTGTTTTCTTAGTATTTCATTACTACTTTATACAAAGAACCATGTAAAATAAGGGTGTATGCCCCCACACACACACACTTTGTCTTTTTTGTTTATTTTCTGATACTAAAGGTTGAACTCAGGACCTTGTGCATGATGGACAAGTGCTCTGCAGCTAAACTACTTAAAATGTTTACTATTTCCTTAAGAGTGAAAACCTCTTCTTGATATGTCAGGAATTTCTGTTGGAATTTGCTCCATTTAAAACCCATAGTAGAAGGAATGTCGAATAATTAGAAGACATGATATCTTAGTTTCATCAGATGACTATAACATGATATCTTAAACTGGAAAGTTTATAAACAAGAGAAATGTACTGCTCGTAATTCCAGAGCTTGGGAAGCCTACAGCCCAGAACCAAAGGATGTGATTCACCTATATGTAACCGCTGCTTGCTGCATCTTCATGCTGTGGTGGAGTGAATGTTCTCCTTTAGTCCTCTTTGAAGGTCCCACAAAGGATGAGTGTAGTGCAGGGGTGAAGTGTATATTATATATGCACAGGGGCCTGGGTTCGGTCTTCAGCAGCAGAAAGTTTAAAAAAGCACAATTCCTGTTATTCCCATTATCAGTTCCTTTCCATTTCATGCCACTCCTAAGTTTCAGCTGCAGAATGTGCAGGTAACAACCAAACTACAACACATGGTCTCATTTGAAATATTAAGTTAAAACCTCAAGGAAGGGTGGAGTCAGTAGTTTAAATGCAATAAATGAAAAGAGGTAGAAAACATTTTAGTATAAAAATAAGCTTGCTTATGATTATGAGGAAATTGTAGCATTTGCCTGAATTTTAACTGAAATTAATATTTTGTTTCAGGTATCCTGAAGCGGTTTATGTAGTGTATACTGGTGACAGTAACGTCAGTGGTCAACAGATACTAGAAGGTGCTTTCAGAAGATTTAACATCAAATTGGTTCACCCAGTAGAGTTTGTTTTCTTAAGGAAGCGCTACCTTGTAGAAGATCATCGGTATCCCCACTTCACATTGCTGGGGCAGAGTCTTGGATCCATTCTTCTTGGCTGGGAAGCTCTGATGCAGCGTGTTCCTGATGTTTACATCGACTCAATGGGATATGCTTTCACACTCCCTCTGTTTAAATATGTGGGGGGCTGCCGAGTTGGGAGCTATGTTCATTATCCCACTATCAGCACTGACATGCTCTCTGTAGTGAAGAATCAGAACACTGGATTTAATAATGCAGCTTTCATTAGCAGGAATGCTCTTCTTAGCAAAGCAAAGCTCATCTACTACTATTTATTTGCTTTTATTTATGGCCTTGTTGGTTCTTGCAGTGATGTAGTCATGGTGAATTCCACTTGGACACTGAATCATATTCTCTCACTGTGGAAAGTTGGCCATTGCACTAACATTGTTTATCCACCTTGTGATGTGCAGACATTTCTGGACATCCCCTTACATGAGAAAAAAGTGACCCCAGGACATTTGTTGGTTTCCATTGGCCAGTTCAGGCCTGAAAAGAATCACGCTTTGCAGATCAAAGCCTTTGCTAAATTGCTAAATGAGAAGGCACCTGAGTCACACCCTTCACTTAAACTTGTCCTTATTGGAGGGTGTCGAAACAAAGATGATGAGCTTCGCGTAAACCAACTGAGAAAACTGTCTGAGAATTTGGGCGTTCAAGAAGAAGTGGAATTTAAAATAAACATTTCATTTAATGAATTGAAGAATTACCTGTCTGAAGCAACAATTGGGCTGCATACCATGTGGAATGAGCATTTTGGGATTGGTGAGTTTTTCTTTCCAGCAAGTTATTTGATACTGCAAGATATGCATTTAGGTCCTTATCTTAATTACTTTCATACTGCTTTGACAAACACCATTACCAACACAATTTATAAAAGAAAAATTAGGGAGCTCATGGTTTCAGGATTAGGATCCATATTAGCAGCACAAAGCCATACTGACAGAAAACAGCTCAAAGCTTATATATTGTCCCACAACTTGGAGTCAGAGAATGTGCAAGTCTTTTGAAATGTCAACGCCTGCCCCCAGTGACACACCTCCAATAAGGTCACAGCTCCTAATCTTCCCAAACAAGTCCACCCACTGGAAACCACAAATTCAAATACATAAGCTTATGGAGAACATTCTCCTTCAAACCATCACAGTTGTTTCGATTGTTCTAGAAGCCTCTACTAAGGCTGTAAGTCACTAATAAATCCTATAATATATGTACTTAGTCTGTCAGTTCTGTTCCCTTAGAGAGCCCTGACTAATACAGTGTGGCACAGGCAGCTGCAGATGTGGTGAAGATTGCTGGGGGAAAGTGTGAGAGCAAGAGGAGCCTCAGTAAAGAGCTGAGCGGGAGCAGGTGAGCAGGCAGAAGAGGGGGAGGCTACAGAAATGGTCATGGACTGTGCTTTGCAAACATGGAACTGGGGTTTAGTGACAAAAAAGAAAAGGAGCTGGGCTCCAGACTGCACAGTGAGGAAGGGAAGAGGCCATCAGTGACGCAGGAAAAGATGACTGGTAAGAGACCAGGAAGCAGAGGTAACCAGTGAGAGCACCTGGAGTCTGTGAGTACAGAAAGCATCATGGCTAGGTCTGTTTAGGAGAGGGAGTGAAACAGGAGTTTCACTAGGGAAGGCCAGAGAGAGTAACTTACAGCTTCACGTACGTCATGTGGCAGGCAATAACCAAAACTTACCCAACTCCACCTTGCTGTTGAACACAGGCACTGTGTGTTTTGTGAGCAGTAGCACACTTTAGCTCTCTAAGGTTGTTTACACTTTCATCTGCTGATGTTATTGAACCTCTTAAAACTTTATACTTTTGATGTTTTCTATCTTCTGATGCTTGTTCATCTTTTATCATCTTGGCAATATTTTCTAGTCTTCTACTTTGTGTAGTATATTCTTCCCCCCCACTCCCCACTTTGAGACGAGACAGGGAGGGTCCCACATAGCCTAGCCAGGCCTGGAACTTGCTGTATAACTAGGGATGGCCTTGAACTATTGATCTTCCTCCATCTACCTCCCAATGGCTTAGAAATATAGGTGCGCACCATCATATGTAGTGTTTAATGTACTAGCGTTCAAACCCAGGGTTTCTTGCATATGAGGCAAGCACTCAACCTACTGAACTATATCCTCAGTCCCAGTGTATTGACTTCATAGAATATTTCTGTAGACCTTCATCTACTTGTCTGTTTTAATTAAGAGTGAAGCAACATTATTGTGACACTTTGAAGACTAAAAGGCTTAAAGGAATGGGTGCTGGGGAGGTAACTCACTGAGTATCCTGCTCACAGTGCAAGCATTAGTACCTAGGTTAAGTCCCCAGCACCCATGTAAAAGGCAGGTGTGGCAGCATGCCTATAACTCCACCACTGGTGGAGTGTTATGATGACCTCCAACCATAAAATGATTTTCATTGCTACTTCATAACTGTAATTTTGCTATTGTTATAAGTGGTAAATATCTGTTTTCCATTGGTCTTAGGAGACCCCTGTGAAAGGGTTGTTCGACCCCCACCCCCAAAAGGGGTTCAACCCAGAGGTTGAGAACCACGGCTCTAGTTGATGTTTAACTCACTGGCCAGACAATCTAAACAAAACAGTGAGCTCCAAAATCAGCGAGTGTCTGGCAATCAGTGGAGAGCAATAGAGCAAGCTGAAGTTAACCTCTGTCTTGCATGGGTACCTTCACAGGCAAGCACACACAAAAAATCCTTAAAATTGTTTTATTTTGTACCATGTTAAATAAGCAGATTTCTAGACTCACAAATATTTAATCAAATGTTTCTAGATTTCAGAATTTTTTAAGATTTGTGTTCATCAAAAACTTAAAATTTTATGTGTTTTATCGTTGTTTTCTTTCTCAGGAGTTGTTGAGTGTATGGCGGCTGGCACAATTATCCTTGCACACAATTCAGGAGGCCCAAAGCTTGACATTGTCGTTCCTCATGAAGGACAAATAACTGGATTTCTGGCTGAAAGTGAAGAAGGCTATGCTGAAACCATGGCTCATATTCTCTCTCTGTCTGCGGAAAAGAGACTTCAGATCAGAAGGACTGCTAGAGCGTCTGTGAGCAGGTTTTCTGACCAGGAGTTTGAAGTCGCATTCCTGTCTTCTGTGGAGAAGTTACTCACATAATGCCAAATCTGTGCATATTCTAGATATTTTATACAAAGTGGAGCTGAGGGTATGGATCAGTGGTAGAGCCTGTGCTTGGTGTGTGCAAGGTCCTGTGTTCCATCTCCAGCATCAAGAAGTAAAAGGAAATGCTTCATTTGGAAATGCTTTCATATGTAAATATTTTCTAAGTTTATTCTCTATTGTAATAAAGGTGACCTGAGCAATTCTCAGCAATGTGTATATAGACATGGTAATATTAAACAAAATGGCAAATTATCTTTATGGAAAAAGTAATCTCATATAGCTTAATTTACAGATTTTTACATTAATATTTGGTCTCAATATCTGAACAGTACAATTCTTAAAGAAAAAATTACCAATCAAGCCAAGCAGTGGTGGCGTACTCCTTTAATTCCAATACTTGGGAGGCAGAGATTAAACCTGGAGAGAGCCATGTTCATGGTGCACAAGTGCTTTAACCAGTGAGTGCTTTACCCCAACCCCAGGAGTCCTGGCAAACAACAACATGGGTAACCCTTTTAAGTATACCTAATAATTTTCTTAAAAGGAAAAAGAAGCTTCCAACAGACATCTTAATTCTATTCTAAAACATCAGTCAAGAAATGGGATAGACTGATCTCTTCATGGGTGTGTACAGATATGTTGAAATCAAAACACAGGCAACAATCTTCCCCATAACTATGTGGAAATTGGGTTTTGTTTAGTCCTCACCACAGATCATTTTTGTGGGTTTCACATCCATTAACAGCCCCACCCACTTAAGGCTAAAAGTCAGCCTCAATTCATTCAGCAGAATAGGAAGCTAAGTTGCTTTTCCAAAGTATATCAATCATATCATGGTGCCCACACAGTGGGGGGTGCGAGGTGGTAGTTAGTATGCTGGGCTGGACCTGGCTTCACCCTTCACAAATATCCGACCTGCTAACACTGAAGCTATGCCTTAAATTTTTTGATTCTTGGGTGTTTCATCTGAAATCAAGCTGTTAATACCTTCAGAATTGGGATATAAGATGTGAAGTGTATAAAGCTACTCTTCAGATTAAGCATTGCTTTGGTAAAAGAACCAAAGATACAGTGACCTGGTAGGGGAAATGGTGTGTGGAGTCTGTATCCAGGGTGGTTTTTAGGGAAGGGGGGAGGAGGTAAATAATGAAGTAATGGAGGGAGGCCAGCAAAATAAAAGTAAGGATGTCAGACAAAGCCACCAAGAGTCATATTATTAAGCAATACCACCAAAAAAATAAAAATAAACAACCTGTAATACATGTAATTCTGTGTAGTTTTATGGCTAGTGTTTGGGGTAAATTTGGCTGTAGCTCACACAGTCTACCCATCTACACAAAACATTAGGACCAAAGATTATAGGAATTGGAATTTAAAGAGCAGGATGTGATGAAAAAGAAAGGATTCTCAACTTCTTAACACTTTAACTTCAAAATTATTTTCATGTACCAAAAGCATAAAATATGGTTTACATGTATTTTCCAGTGTTCCTAAGAAGGTTCTACAGATTTTTTTTTTACTAGATGTGAGGTGCTGTGCAAAATGTCAAGGCTCATCTTTAACTGTCTCTAGGAAACCTGTGAGCAGCTGTTAAGTCCTCCACAGTTGTGACTTTTCAGCAGTCCACAGCAGCGGGGATTCACATTCCTATTACCGTGTGTGATGTCACAACTGTGAGTATATGTTCCATTGTCTGTACAATATATTTGTAACTAATGTGCTGTAGAGCTAGTGATACAAAATCCACTTGTAGCTAAATCTGACGGTTGATTACTTCAATTAAAATATATCATTTTTTCACTTCCTCTTTCCCCTCAGACTCTCCTACCTCTCAAGTTCATGGTCTCTTTTTCCTTAATTATTGCTACATGTGTATGCAAATAAATATGTAAATACAACTGCTGGGTCCCTTTGGTGTTGCTTGTCTGTATTGGTTTAGGGATGACCACTGGTATTAGATGAACAATTAGGGGGCTCATCCGTAGGGAAAACTAATTCTTTCTCAGCAGTCATTAATTCCCTGTAGCTCTTAGTCTATGAAAGAGGTTCTCAACCTGTAGGTCAAGATATCAGATATCCTGCATAGCAGATATTTACATTACAGTTCATAACAGCAAAATTAGTTATGATGTAGCAATGAAATAATTTTATGGTTGGAGTCACCACAACTTGAGGAACTGTATTAAAAGGTCACAGCATTAGGAAGGTTGAGAACCCTGATCTAGGGATTGAGCCATGTAAGATTTCCTCATCCACTTTGACTATCAACTGGAGTGGTCACTCTTCAGGTCTTGTTTAGGCATATTGTTGAGATTTTGTGGGTGTAGATTCCTCTGTCATATCTAGAAAATAAGAATATTGCAACAGACTACCTGGTCCTCTGGCTCTTAAAATCTTTCTACCCCTCTCTTGTGTAATGTTCGCTGTACCTTAGGTGTAAGGGTTGTATTGTAGATGTATCAGTTGGGACTGAGCACCCCACAGCAGCTCTTCTCTACACTGGACCAGATGTAGCTTCCTATGATGGTCTCCATCTGCTGCAGAATGAAAACTACACTTATCCATGGTATAAAGATAAATATTTAAAATGCAGTTTCATAAACAGTTTATGAAAGTGGCAGTAATATGTTCTCCAAAATCCGTGACCTCACTAACCAGGCATGATTTCCCTTCTCTTGAATGATCCTTCCATCCAATTTGGCAGTTATTGGTTACCACCAGTATATAAGTACCACTATTGCACATTTAGAGACAGCTCATGCTGGTCATCGTTGAGGTTTATAAGCATCACAGCTGAGCAAGACTAATGATTGCTATCCTCCCTTGGCAGCTGACAAAGCACCTTCCTGTATTATGAAATAGAGTTTCCAGTCAAAAGAGGAAGCTTTCCAGTAAGATCACCTTGAATCCTGCAAGTCTTGTGTCCAAAGTGTGTGATATCTTCAGCAATGGGGACTTCCCTTCAATTCTGTTAGGTAACAAAGGCAATAGCAATAGCCTATATTGTCTCGGGGATCTCTTGATCATGGTCCCATGACCAACAACTCAAAAGGAGGTTTCTGATACTGGGTACTGGGGGTTTTGTTAGCTAGTCTATGGTTCTTGAAGGAGGAGAGAACGTTGTCCTGAGTCCTCTTAGAAACCAAACTATCTCTCCAGCCCTTTATAGGTGCCTTAAGTGAGTTAGTTATATCTCACATAGTTGATTTTGTTGTTGGGAATCAAACCCAAGTTCTTGTGCATGCTAAGCATCTTTCTTACCTCTGAGCTATACCACCAGCCCCCACATGCCCTAATTTAATAATTTCCAGAGTATTTTATAGGATCATCATGCAAGAAAAATTATGACAAGTACCAGTGTTGTTATTAGTACTTTCAGGATATTATGTAAGTACCCTTGACTCCTAAGCATTGCTTTGAATAAGTAAATGAGGGTGCATCTGTGTTCATGTCCGTGAATACAACAGAAAAGTTACTTCTGTTATATAGCTATGATAGGAACTTCGGAATTTCTAGAAAATTGGCCTCTGCAGTTTACCTCACTTTTCCCATTGTGCTTCCTCTTAACTCTACTCACCCCAAAGTGTAAGATCACAATAGTTCCAGTATTCTATTGCTGAAATTTGTTCCCTTAGACTCTATGTAAATGTTACAAGAACCTTCGAAGGGAATGGAAGAGTTAACAGAGTTTTACTACCATTTGAGCAAAGACCAGTGTAATAACTGCCATACATAGCCAAAACTGGGTTTTTCCCTAATAAATTTTATTTTAAAGACAAACATGGAGATATGAACAGATAGTTCCAATTTAATAGAGTTAAAGCTAAAAACCAGCATTCATCAGTTGTCCCTCAAGAGCATAATCTGGGCAAAGTATGTAAGCTCAGTAAGATAGTAGATTTTTCTTTAAAGACAAGAATCACCAGCAATGCAAAGTAGGTTATTGATACATGCACATCTTGACTGGCATTTGATGGACTGTGGCCTTAGCAATACAGATTAGACAGGCCAAACTCCAGACCTTCACTGGAGTTTCTGGCTGGCAAGTTTAGCCTTTCTTTCTCTCCTGGCTTTTCAGCATTCTTGGAGCAGCTGGGAGCCTCTTCCCTTTCTTTTGTGGAAGTTGCAAGTTTTTCTAGGGATTCTATCATTTCACTTCTCAACTCATCTTCAGACTCT
Source organism: Ellobius talpinus (assembly GCA_001685095.1). Classification (NCBI taxonomy): domain Eukaryota; kingdom Metazoa; phylum Chordata; class Mammalia; order Rodentia; family Cricetidae; genus Ellobius; species Ellobius talpinus. Next base: position 9,391 of record LOJH01052084.1, read on the forward strand.
TCACATTTTCTGAAATAATAAGCAGTCAGAATCAGTGTTATGATATAAAAGCAGTAATAGAAAAAACTAGTTTCCTTTTTTATTCCCTGCCTCCACCTGAGCATTATGCAAGTTGGATCTTCATCAGATAGCAAATTATTATATCAGTTTGGCTTGGGGAAGGAAGTGTATGTGACTGAATATGTGTGCAGACTCGGGCAGGTGCAGGTGCCTATATACATGCAGAGGAAGTCCTTCTCTGTCACTCTATATTACTCCTTCAAGACTGTCCTTCATTCAACTTGGAACTAGGCTCCAGCTGTGCCCACAATCCTACAGTCTCTGCTCCCAGCACAGGTTACAGGCACACAAAGCCATGCCTGTTTTAGGTGGGTGCTGGACTCTGAGCTCAGGTCCTCATGTTTACTCCTACCTGAAAAGAAAAGTTTATTGTATAACATGCTTACATGGGGCTGGGGATGTGGCTCAGTTGGCAGAGTGCTTGCCTAGCCTATGAAGTCTAACTCTTGATACACAGCACTGATTAAAGATGGTGGCACATCCCTATAAACCCAACACACAGGAGGTAGAGAAAGAAGATACTCAAGTTCAAGATTATCCTTGACTACACAGGAAGTTTGAAGTCAGTCTGGGGTTCCTGAGTCCCTGCCTCAAAAACAGAAACAAACAGCGCCCCCGCCCTTAAAATGGTTACACCTGGAGCAGCCCCATGTAGCTTGTGTGTAGTGTTTGTTGACTATGGCAAGAGGCTGTGTGAATCAGGCATAGTGGTGCAGGCCTTTAATCCCAGCACTCAGGAGGCAGAGGCAGGTTGAGTTCGAGCCCAGCCTGGTCTACAGAGCATGTTTCAGGACAGCTAGGGCTGCAGAGAAACCCTGTCTAGAAAACCAAAAAAGAAACTATGTGCAATGACTGACCTACACCATGTAGGTTTGTTTAAGTGTACACTGTAAGGTTCACACAAAGATGAAATCAGCTAACAGTACATTTCCAAGAGCTAATCCAAAACAATGCGTGGCTATAATTAAGGGAGGAGCTAGATGAAGACAGAGACATGATAGCTTGCCTTGGTAATTCATGGCAACAGATGATCTTAGAGAAAATATTTCCCCATTCCTAGGAGTACCAGGGAGCAGGGGCTATCATATAATGGACTGAGAAAGCAACAGGAAGCAATAAAGGTGACAAGGACTACAAGCTCATGCTCAGTCTTCCAGGGAGCCCAGCCCTGGGAGAGATTTGAGCATGTTTTTGTTTTGGTTGGTTGTTGGGGGTATTTTTTCAGCATGTTTAGATGCTTGAGAGAAAGCAGTATAGATGGGAATGCCTTACCCAGAACACTGCTGCTCCTACACATTTCAAATTAGTTCTAAACCCGTAATAGAAAGATGGAAAATGACAGGGTTTGGGGAAGTAATTACACCATGAGAGCAAAGTTCTAATGAGTAGGACATTGCTTTTATAAAAGGAACCTGGTGGGGTGTTTTTCCATTCTACCCAATGAGGACAGAGACAGTATCTTTGAACCCAGGACTTAGACCTCACCAGACATTCCATCTGTTAACATCTTGATCTTGAATTCAACAGAGTGCAAAACTGTACGCTTCCATTACTTATAAGTAACCAACTCTAAAGCCTTTTGTTTTAGCAGCCCACAAACTTATTTTTATGATTATATATATTAATGATATGTGTATGTGTATGGTAAGCATGTGGAAGTCAGAGGAGAAACTTTTCAAGCGTCACTTCTCTCTCCCCTCTGTCTCTCTGTCTCTCTTTCTACACACACACACACACACACACACACACACCACAATGCTAGCAGGCTCATGCCTGTAATCCCAACACTGGAGAGGCTATGGCTGGAGGATTGCACGTTAAAGATGAGCCTAAGATACACAGCAAGACCCCATTTTAAAAAACAAAATCAGAAATGAAAACCCAAGTTCTCATACATGCTAAGTAGGCATTTTTTTACTGAGCTGTGTTCTCCCTGACCCTACTCCCTAATTGTTTTAATTAAATAACTTAAAATATAATTTTTACAACATAATTATATGAAGTGTTTCATGGCCTAGGCCTAATTCAGTTATTTCTTGTGCTTGCAGTCTCTTATAGTAGATTCTGGATGGATGTATTTTATTTTGTTTTGAAAGAGGGTCTCATCTGGCTAGATGCTGTTTTTACATTCAAGTTTAATTTAATAAACTCATCTTCATTTCTCCTGAGAAAATTCAGCACATTATAACACCTGAACATTTTATACTTACTTCTTCAGAGATAATAGAAGCAATAACATCCTTTAATGTCATTCTTAATGCTGACTTCTCAGTGTGGGGGTCTCCATGCTGTGATTCAAAATCCAAATCTGAGCAAAACCCAGTCTGAGCTTACAAATTTCTTGTGGGATTTCTTCCAAGTGTGGTAGTTTGAGTGAGAATACCCACCCCCATAGACTCAGATATTTGAACGTTTGGTTCCCAGTTGGTGGAACTGCTTGGGAAAGATTAGGAGTTGTGGCCTTGTTGAGGCTTCAAAAGCCCACACCAGGTCTAGCCTCTCTCCGACTGCTACCTACAAATTAGGATGTAAGCTCTCATCTACTGCTCAGCGCCATGCCTGCCTGCCTGCAGCCATGCTCCCTGTCATGAGATCATGGACTCACCCTCTGAACCTGTAAGCAAACCCCAATTAAATGCTTCCCTTTATAAGTTTCCTTTGTCATAGTGTTTTAGCACAGCAATAGAACAAGAACTAAGACACCAAGACTGGGTCAAAACAGACAAGCCACATTACTGGAACTTTTTTTCCTAACCCCTTCTCGTTTTCCAAAGGTCACAAATGGAGCATGACCTAAAGAAGAAAACAGGAGCCTATTAGACATGAAAGAAATGTACGACAGGAAAGGAAGAAAAAACTACCTCTTCAAAATAAGGTCACAAACTATCATTAGAAAACATGTGACTAGGGGCTGGAGAGATGGCTCAGAGGTTAAGAGCATTGCCTGCTCTTCCAAA
>LOJH01052085.1:0-12407 GCA_001685095.1 Ellobius talpinus
GTAAAATGAATAAAAAATTTTAAAAAATTGTCATCCTTATACATCACATGAACAATGGAAAGAAAAATTACCCACGGTATCACAGAAAAAGCATTTATGAATCATTCTAGTTTTTCTTATGTCAGTTTGAATGTAAACATTTTGGAAAAATTAAAGATTTTTTTTGTAGATGTTTGTCTAACCTCAGAAAGTCTGTTTGAAATTCAGTGGGGAACTTAACTATCTTCCTAAGCCACATGGTTCATAAAAATGGCCGGAGCTCCTTTCTAAGTGGAAGAAGCATCAGAAACTCATGGGATGAGAACCCATAGATACCATAGGGGTTCACAGGTGCCCACAAAAACAAAAGTAATTAAATAAATCTTAAAAAAACAAGACCTTTCTGAAATCATGCTTGAGTTTAGACAAAACGTGAGTTCTTTACCTATTTCAGATAGCCCTGTTTTTTTCTTTCTGCCTCCCAGAAAAATAAGTAAGACAGTAGTTCCAGAGCTACCACCAATTTCGGATCATATATGTTTCATACAAATACTGGCTTTCTTTTTATTTTATTTTATTTTTATTTTCTAAAAAGGAAACAAACTATCTTTTTTTCATTTTCCATACCAATCCAAGTTCCCACTCTCTCCCCTCCCCCTATTCTCTCCACTTACCCCCAACCTCCATCCACTCCTCAGAGAGGGTAAGACACTTTGCTTTAGGGAAGGTTCAAAGCCCACCCTACTATATCTAGACTGAGCGAGGTATTCATTCAAAGATAATAGGCACCCAAAAAGCTAGTACATACAGTAGGGATAAATGTTGGTGCCACTGCCAGTGACCCCTCAGTCTGCCCCAGGCATGCAACTGTCACCCACAATCAGAGGGACTAGTTTGGCACTATGCTTGTTCCTTCCCAGTCTGGCTGGAGTTGGTAAGCTCCCATTAGCTCAGGTAGACTGCTTCAGTGGGTGAACCCATCATGGTCTTGACCTCTTTCCTCATATTCTCACTCCTCCCACTCTTCAACTGGACTTTAGGAGCTCAGTTCAGTGCTCCAATGCCGGTCTCTGCCTCTGTTTCCATTAAATACTGGCTTTCTTAAGACCTCCCTTAAATCATCTAATATAAGCCTAAGTGGCCTAGCAAGTCCCTTATAACATCCTCTGCAGGTATTCACTTGGACATCTTTAAGGCATGAAATCTCTTTCATTGTGGCAAACAGTAAAGCCAACTTTGATTGCACATGAATCTCTTCCTTATTTTATTGGTGTGCACAGTTATGGGTGAGTGTGAGTTACTACAGGATCTGCATAAAAATTTCTCCAGGAGAGTCCAGGGATTCAGGAAATACCTGAGTAGTCTGTTCACATGCCACCAAGAGGGCTTACATTCTAAGCCACTGGCAAACTTTCATTGTTGACTTTAAGGGACAAATTACAGCTTTTCATTGTTCTCCATTTTAATAGCCCAGAAAACATTTGAATCAGAAAAGGGGAGGCTTACCTTGATTTTTTCTCTAGCAAAATTGAGATACTCTTCATTGTCCTTGTCACCAATTTGAGAGAGTGCTACTGAATATTGGTCAGAATTGTTGACTCTGGCATTCACACACCACTCCACATTGAACAGATGTGCAATGGTGTGGATCGCTGAAGAGGGCAGAGAAGAGAAACAAAGAAAAGGAGAGGTATGCAGACATTAGTGGAGTCAAGGTTTCTGGCCACAGCCTCTGACTCCCAAGTGAAACAAATGGATGTGGTCCAGGATCCTGTAAAAAAAACTGGGTCCCAATAACCACTGAAGCAAGACAGTTCTAATAGTCCAGCTTCTTTTCACCTGTGTAACTGTGGGAAAATCATGCAGCCTCTCTGGAATTACTTCACTCATTTGTAAAATGAAAGTGTTGAACTAACAGTTCTGAAGATTCAACCAATTTTTAAGATAGACATTTCATATAGTCACATCTCTTTTTCCTAATGTGTCTGTGCTCAAGTGAGAAAAGAAATCATGAGTTGTCTGCTAAATCACCTCCAGAGAACAGTGATGAACATAATTGAATTAATACAAACTGATGACCAACAGCATAAATGTCTTAAAAAATAAGTTTAAAAGAAAACTGCACTCATTATCTCATTATCACTTGCCTAGAACTTCCTAGGCGCCTGCTACTGTTATTATAAGTGCTTTACAATTACTCAATCCCTATATGAAACCAATGAGCTAAGTACATTTAATAGCAGCTCACCTAAAGATGAGGGAAATGGGGCATAGATTGCTTTAAAGCCTTGCCCAAGGTTACCTAGCCAAAAAGCAGCTGAATTAGGGATCAAATACAAGCTGTGTGGCACCCGTGTCTGCATTCTTACTGGTATAGCATGCTGTTTTCTAACAGAATATTACCATTAATTTCTTTTGAAGCATTTCATTTAGCACAACTCAACATCCTGCACAATCTTATAGAAGAGGAACCCAGTTAAACACCTTTAAGGTAAGCTCATTTTCATCAGGTAAGAGAGAATCCTCAGAGGCAGACTAAAGCCTTTTTGTTTATTACTATTTGTGTCTATTTTCTGGCATATAAAATATTTAAGTGAATTCATGGAAACTGTATAACAATTCTAGGCACATCCCATACCACAACAATGATAATACAATACATTACATATAAAAACATATTCTATGTATACATATATGTGATAATAGTAATAATCACTAAGGTATGTAGGTGATAAGGAGTTCCTTAAGATATTTCCAACTTATAGCTCATATTTCTGTAGATTTACTGCAAAAATCCACAAAGTCTACATTTGTAGCAATGTAATTCAGTAGAATTAATAAAAATTTTTGTGTGTTCACTAACAAACATTCTTCATACTAAGATCATAGAAAATGGTGAGAATACGAGGGCAGACTTTATGGCATATTGTTATTTTATTTATATAAGAAGATCATATGGTTTTCAAAAACCACCATAAGTGTAAATCCTAACATCAGAAAATAGAGTTTGAATGCATTTGAACTGAACTCATCTGACCACCTTATAATGGACATAATGGACTTGTAGAGTCTGATACACGTGTGTATCCAAGAATAGAGGGTTCCTCTGTTAACAATTGGCTTGCAATTCAAACGTCTTTTCAATCTTACCAGTGTGAAGCGCTATCATCCATGCCACCATTTTATGGAAAGTGAGGTTTCGATCCAGTTGTCTTCGAATTCTTGTTGAGCAACACTTTGGATGAAGAGAAAAAAGAATGGTGGAAATTGTTCATGTCAAAGCAATCTATGTCCCAGGTGCTTTACATGCATCATCTCATGTAATTCTCATAACTGCTCTATGAAAATATATTTCCATCCTCTTGGTTGATGAGAAAACTGATGGAGGTAGTAAGTCATCTCTCCCCATTCAAACAGCAAGCTTAAGTAATATAGTTCCTGTTCTCATAGTGGCATGAAGCCCTCTCTCAAATACCTTTCTCATTGTATAAAGTTTTGAATTTTGACACAATATATTCCTAGTTATGATGAATTTATTTAAAGGGGGCCTATGATTTCATAAAGAGTTGGCTTATTTGTTTCCTCTGAGTCCAGTGGGGACAAAGATGAGTGAACAGTTCTAGAACCAGTAAATAGATCTTTAACCCAATTGCTCATATATAATATAGAAGGAGGTCATCTAGGTCACAGACATTACAAGGAAGATCACTGTCACATAATAATAATAATAAAAATAATGATGATGATGTTGATGTTGACAACAATAACTAGCAGTTACTGAGAGCTTGGGGAAGAACTTCTTTAAGCCTTTTACATGTATTGGCTTACTTAATTCTTACTCTTATGTCAGTTTTATTAAGGAGAGACCATTATTTAACAGCTGAGGAAAGAAAGGTGATTATCCTGCCTCATGTGATATAGTACAGAACGAACAGAGATGAGATTAAATCCAGATCATCTGAGAAATTTTTCTATCAATATTGCAGTAATTTATATCATCCCTTGACAATCAAAATAGAAAGTTGTTCAGTGCATTTGGCCCATATCCATATGCTTGAGTGCACAGATTTGAATCTGGAGTCAAGTCAGTGCTCAAAGCAGAGAAAGCAAAACCATGTTGATGGTTGAAATAGACTCTTATCCTCACAAAATCTGGCTATTGGCTTGTTCTAGCTGCTTTGCACCACAGTTTAAATGTACTGTCATAAAAAGTTAAAGTTCTTTAAAGAGGACAGTGACCTTCTAAAACAATCTTAGGTATTATCAATACATGGATCTAAATTTTGTATTTAATTTAAATAAGGAGGTTACTTATTTTTAATAAAATATTCTGACTTTGTAAAAAGATATGATTGGTGGACAATTGTACCTGCTGTACTGTTTCTCAGTTCATCACACCTAAAAGGAAGGAAGGCTACATAAAAGGTGTCTCTTTGAATCACAAAAAATACTAGTAAGGAAGGCGATAAGGATTCCAAATAAAGAAGAAAAGCTTTATCAAGTATCTTGTGGGACCCAGGTAATTTACTTATTTACTAATCACTCTATGCAATAATGCAAGTATTCTCATCTCCATTATAGACAAAAAAAATTAAAATTTCACTTTGGCCTTCTAAAGTTCACGTCCATTTCCATCAAATCAGATGCAAGGACACCATCGTTATATCCTAAGTACCTCAAAAATCTGACTTAAATTTAATTTTTGGGATCCTTCGTGGAAGGTGGTTAAAGAGAGTGAGGGTAGGAGAACAAAGACCAGAATGGAAAGAAACCAATAAAGGGCATATTAAAGGGCTACCACTGTGCTTCAACAGTGGGGTCATTCAGACCAGACAACTCCTTTATAGTTTTAAGGAAATAGCTTCCTGTTTCTTAACTGCCATAGTCCTTCAGTTTTTAAGAGTCCTTCTGATAGGCATAATTCTGGAAGACTTGTAATGACCTTGTGCAATCTTCTCCCTTGACTTTGGATGAGACCTGTGACTAGGGCGTGTGATTTTGTTAGACAATAATGATAAAATGGATTATGCAGATGTAAAGTCCAAAATTGTCTTAAAGAGAGAGATTTTTTCTCCCAGGTATCTGACACTATCACATAAACTCTTGAAATCTAGGTCTAGAAGTTCCAAGTGGAGGAAGTCAGAGATTAAAAATACAAGAAGGATTTAAGGTACTGTTGCTGAAGTGACGGGTCATATAGGCTCCAAAAGTGACCATGCAAGGAGACAGGGGCCTGCAACTATAATGAATGGAATTTTGCTAAGAAGGAGCTTGGAAAGGGGTTTTTGGTTTGTTGTTTTTTTATTTTGTTTTACAGAGCTGAGGTGGAACCCAAGGCTCTGTGCATGCTAGAAACACACTCTATCTCTAAGCCCAGACTTTCAGAAGACTATTTTAAGCCAGTTTCCAGGTACACTCATTTCCTCTCAGCCCAGCAAACATGTTTTTAATCTTACTTTCACAGAATGCTGAGTAGAGAAGTCAAACAGGGTGCTGAACCTCTGCTTCACACAACTTCCAGCTTGTAAATGAGGGTTATTCAAAACGACTGCATTTGGGACAATTCGTTGCACAGGAGTAGATAACTAATAGCATCCTTCCTGGAGTGGCAAACTGGATTGGACTCTTAAGAATCACAGGATGATCTGGGCAGTGGTGATGCACACCGTTAATCTCATTACTCAGGAAGCAGAGACAAGTGGATCTCTGTGAGTTCGAGACCAGCCTGTTCGACAGAGCGAGTTCCAGGACAGGCTCCAAAACTACAGAGAAACTCTGTTTCTAGAAACCAAAACCAAATAAAGAATCACATGATGGGAATTAATATAGTTGAGAGCAGCCACGAATTAATTTTGAAAGGAAATTTTGTCTTCACATGTATGTGTTGTGAGTCACAGACCTACCACTTAGCTGTAAACTATTTTTCTCCCCTGTAAATGATAATTGAAGTGCTTTCCTAGGAGACATGTAGTCATTGAGAGATGTTTCATTAGCATCTGATGTTATTTTGCATCATGTGTAACTAACTTCACATCTAATGTACCCTGAGTCTCCAGCTAAATGGCAAGCATCTTGTACAGAGATCAACATGCAATGTACTTGTAAAATTGTTCTTTAATAATTGTTTGGTCACACAAATGAAGCACACTCTTTACTGCCTTGAAAATAAGATCATTAAACCTATCTACATTTGCCACAACTTCTTTTCCAGTTTCTTGAAGGAAGGATTGAGGGAAAAAATTACTAACTTCTGCATTATAACAAATTTGAAGAGAAATAGTATGGCTTTGTTGGGCCCCCATATCATCTGCATAGTCCCATCTTTATTGCTATCATTAGCAGTGATAAAATTTGTGAAATAATAGATGTTGATGCCCTTGCTAACTTTGATACGAACACGTAGAAAAACTAAATGCAGTATCATAACAATGAAGAGTAGGATTAGGTAATACAAAGTCCATTCAGAGATAACCATTATATCTTAACATGCATTAATGCAAAGAACATTTGATTCAAAGAGAAAACTAGTGAGTCAATGGAACAGGCCTTCATTTTTCCTAACCACTGTCTTCAGTGTAGTCAGCAGGCTTTCATTTTTCCTAACCACTGTCTTCAGTGTAGTCAGGAATGGTAAACAACCCTAAAGAGAAGCCACAAGTCATGCTGATGCTGAACTTTCAAGAAAATGATCTCCTCACCACTTCCTGAAAATGAGGCAGGATGATCAGTTTGTAAAGTTTGAAAGAAGGGCTTTATCTTTGATTGCTTGGGTCCTTTCTGTTCCTCCTTACCATAAAAGATACCTTTTATGTGCTTCGGCTCACCTATAAATTATTACCAGCTGTCTCCCAAATAGCCAAGCTGTCATCATGCCTTACAACTTCCTCATGGAACTACCTCCTTGCCTTTGTCCACTAACTTCTAAAAGGAAGTTTCTCTGTTACTGTCACAAAGAGCCTTGCCCAATTTCAAAAAACTGTCATTATAGTGCAAGGGCAATTGTTGGGACATCCTGGCAATTTGCTATGCTCTATTGAAACTGAATTTCAAAATAATGAAAAGTGGAACTAAAATGAAGTACTTATTTGATAGGGTATATTTTAAGCTTTTTAGCTCTATTTTATGTATACTTGGTCGGATTGTATTTGCATTACATGTTTATGAACATTTTAGGTACAATGTCAAGAGCTAGCCTTACATCTCCTGATAGAACTCAGGTAAAGAATCTGACAGTAATGTCCACACATGGTGGCAGTAAAACTATGTGAAAAATATGAAGGATAACATTTTTTATGGAACTCTTTATAATTTTGAAATCCCATCTTAATTCTAAATCTCTTCCATAAGACTCTAAGCTTTTAAAGCTTGTGGCTTTCTGCCTTTAATCACTTTGTATCTCCAGTTATTAATATACAGAAAGCCCTCTACTACGGTGACAACTTAATAATCAACAAACATAAATAATCAGTATATTTTTACTAAAAGTATATTCGTTCATTTTTTCCTCTTTTTTTCAACACTGGAAATGGAACTTAGAGCCTTTTATACTTGGTATGTTCTTACCACTAAGCTACAGTCCTTCCTAGAAAGGCATATTTACGTTTTAATTTGCATTATTTGACCTGCTTCCCTGCTAAAATCATTCCTGAGATGAAAAGCACAAAGGGCTCCCTCTAGGAGGACACATGGTTTGAGGCAGAGCCATGATAAGGCCTTCTGATTCTGAGACTATATAAGGCAAAAGACCTTACCTTTTAACCTTCCTGTTTTAGTCTGACCTGAAGATTAGGATGGTCACAAGTTAGAAATTTGTTTCTACACATGGAAGTTCATCAGACTTCTGTATGCTTAGGCCTATCCTTTTTCCATCTCTCTCAACAAAGCTAGCTGAGAGCCTTTACCTCTATCCTTTTGGGAGGGGCCTAAGGATACACAGCCAGAGGGCTTTTTCCCCTCTGGGTAACCAGAAGAATTCAAAACCAAAGTCTGAATGATTCAGACCTCTAAATGATTCAGTTTTAGAACTGAACAGAAATTCTGTGTCTGTTTAGTTAGTACGGTGTTAATGGAACAAGTTTTTGAAATTATATCCTTATCATTTCTAGAGTAGGTCATTTAGCAGGCTCAAATACTCATATTAAACAGAGCCACAGGGAGAGTTCAAGATGTTTAGTTGACACATACAAAAACGAACAGTCTCTGGGAGCACAATTTCCTGGCTTTGAATCCTCCCAGTTAATCATGCTCCCACCTCACTCCCTCGACATGAGTTCTACAGAGCTTCAGTGAGCTGTGGCCGCTCCCACTTCCAACATCAGCCACAGCATACTTGTGCACTTAAACCGCTAGCAGAAAGCAGCTGCAGTTTTCAAAGTTCACACTTCAGCTTGCCAAGCCCAGAATGAAGCCCGTACCTGTCAGAGACCATTGGTTTTGAGGGAGGGGAAGTAGGCAGGGGTAACAGAATAGACGGTATGAAAGCACAAAGAGCAATTCTAGGGGAGGAAGCGTAGATGGGAAAAGGAAGTAGTGAAGCAGCTGATCAATAATATTCAAGAATATATGAAAATACCAGAAGGAGAACCATTACTTTGTCTGCTAATTTAAATAAATACACAAATAAGTGGGGGAAATTGTTCTTTCGTGTGAAGATCTATTTGGTTATAGAATTGGGCTTTTCTACAATTTAATCACTGCTATTAAAGGTTCTCATGAGGGTCTTCACCAGTGGGCCACAAGTTGCCCCTAAGATGACGTTTTATACGTGCTGCTCATGGGACATGGGCCCTCAAGGCAATGCAACTTCGGGTTGTGAGGTAATCAGGATTTCTTAACTGACCACCTTGGTGAAAACACTGCCGGTTTCTCAGGCTTTACTTCCTCCAAATAGAAAGTATTCAAATGGGGACACGGGGAATTTTTTTTAAAGGCAACCAAATCATGTCTCCATAAAAACAAAAAGTTAATGTGCAATGGTTTTATCTAGCAAGGCTTCATGTGGCTCCTGTACTATTTAAAAGATAGGTGGGTAGCTTGGCTATCCATCTTTCAATGCAGTGAGATTGCAACTCCGTGGAGTCTTCCACTTCGGAGATTATTTGGAAAGCCTCGTGGTCGATGTCTAACACCGGGTGCTCTTGTTAGGTTTTGCCCTGGTTTTGCTCAGTCTGCAAGATCAAACTGTGACACATTGAAATAATGACTTAAAGGAGCATTGTCACAGAATTTTCCACATGAAGGACCTGACCCTTTCCAGAGAACCTCAAATGATTTGTCAACATTCTTCTTTTATTTCTGCCTGTCTGATTTGTTGTTTTCCTGCTGAGCAAAAATAAGTCTAAGATTTTGCTCAACTACATATGGCTTTGCAGTACTGGAGGCGCGACTTGGGTCCCAGGTGCTAGGTTAATGCTGTACTACCGAGTTACCTCCTTGTCCTGACTCTTCCTGTAAAATTAGAGCCCTGAGGGTGGAGTTTAGGGAGTATGTTTAAGATGAAATGGTATTTTGTAAAAAGGTGGGTAGTATCAAAGTTTAATTCTCTGCTCATGCCATTTTAGCAAATTGAGGGCTGTATGTTTCTAGATAAAAACTCTTCTTTTGACTAATAGGATTGTTGTATGAGTAGGAAAAGGGAAGCAAAGTGAAACACAAATTGTACCTGTAACTCACCATCTAGTTCATATATTCAGTAATTGTTGGATCAAGCATTAATTCTTTAGCTATACATTTAAGCTTCTAGTTTGGCCGTAAAATCCCTGCTTTCTTTCCCAGTCTTAGCTTAGAGCAGTGGTTCTCAACCTGTGGGGCATGGCTCTTTGGGAGATCGAACAACTCTCTTACACAAGGGGTTGAAAAATTTAGATGTTTACATTGTGATTGACAGCAGTAGCAAAATTACAGCTCTGAAATAGCAAAAAAAAATAATTTTATGTTCCCCACAACATATACATATACACATATATGTGTGTAGATATATGACGTATATTATAGCATAGGACATGGTGCAGCTCATGAATATTCTACACAAGATAAGCTTCACAAAGTATTACTTTGTTCTGCCTTAGAAAGAGCATTTGGCATGATGGATTGAGAATTTGAGGCACTCAGTAGAATGCTTGCTCTTACCGCGCTGGAACCCCTGAGGAAGGAGAGCAGATTTCGACACACTGGTAACAGTATCAGCATGCAGTTGAAATTCAGGCAGGCTGCAGGTGCCCTGGCCAGAGCCAGTGCTGACTAGAAGAGAGAGTTGTGAGCAGAGAGACTTTGGTGAGCAGAATACCCATTCTCCTCTTCCCTGGAGTCCCATCATGGAACCCCCAAAAGCTCCCTTAAGACATCTGGAATGGAATTTCCTTCACAGCGGAGGAGTTTTCTTGGGGTCCACTGATATGCTTTACTTTAACCTGAAGCTGTCTGTTTACTCCAACTGAACATGTTAAAGTTTCAAACCTGAAGAGAAGTGGAAATAAATGTACTTTGAGTTCTTTTTATCCACCTGCTGGACTAAACTTTTTAAATTTTCTCGTGTGTGCCTTTATCATCTACCTAGATTTACACCCCTTTCTCCATCAGAGGAGAGTATCAGGTGTCCTGTATTTCTATGGTGCTCTGCTTTATTCCCTTGAGACAAGGTCTCAGCTTGAACCAGGATCTCACTGTCTTTTGTCTAGTCTGGTGTTCAGCAAGCTCTAGGAATCCTACTATCTCTACTACTCCCCTGCCCTTCCAGTGGTGGCGTTATAGGTGCCTGTGGCCACACTTGACTTTTTACGTGGGAACCGGGGAACTGAACTCTTGGCCTCATACTTGTGCAGCAAGAACTCCTATCCTTTGACACCCCTCCCATATAGTTGATACATTTTAAAGTAAGTTGCATGCATCAGTTTATTTCATCCTAAATCTTTGAGCATGTATACCATTAACATGAGGTCAGTATCAAAACTAGATCTTTGATTTTAAACAAAGTTCCCTTAGCATTTAGACCTTAACAGTAACTTAAGCTGGTATGGTGTAATACTTGGGCGAAAGTGGCTTAGCAATGTCTAAAGAAGTTGCCTATGATACAAGAACAGATCAGCATGAATACAGTAGAGACAATTTTAATAATGTGAAATGATTGTTTGGCAATACACATATGATTATAACATATTATTAATGTAAGTGATATTTTCAGCATTATATAACAAATGATGTGCTCTGGGATTGGCTGTAGTTCTAATTATTTTCATTTGTGATGAAGAGAACTGACAGTCTCTTAGGGACTCAAGGAAATTCAAGGATCTCTGCTCTGCTGGCCTACTGAAGTGACGTAGTACTCAAACAAGTTCCTGCAAGTCTCCAGATAATAGCTTGAAGTTGATTTTTTTCAAGATCATTTCACATGTCATTAGGAGGAGGACTTCTCCATGCCAAAAATATGATATGAACCATTTAACTTAGAAAAAATGTAGAAAATATCAATTGTCAAACCAGTGTCAAACCTGTATGAGTGGCTCCCAGTAGGCTTTCCATTCTAGAGATTCCTATGTTAAGCTTGGCACGTATTGGTAGAGAGGGGTGCAGGTAGGACCCTCTACCACACTTCAGTTCGTTACACTGTCAGGCCTTAAGTGATTCTTGCCAAGAATTTGCAACTGGGGAGTGAAGCTGGTGATGTTGTCTTGGTTGGTCAGAATATTCATTCTAAATCTTAAAAGGAATAAATAAATACGAGCACATCTGCCTAGAAGTGTGAGCTGGCTGATATTGCATGAGGTGGAAGTTCACTTACCCCGAGGAGTTTTCGAGTATAATAGTACTTAGGTCCATCATCATAAACCTTGTAGTAGTTGACAAAGAGGAAGACGTTCAACCCCAACCACACCAGCTGCACAAACAGAAGAAGTCAGATGAGGTTTATAAACCAAAATAAGTAGAATCCATATGATACTGGAGTCAAATGAAGGACAGGACTTCCCCCATGTTCAGACTTTGACAAAGGGGGTTATAAAGCTGAGCACAATCAGCTTCGAGGCAGCTCTTTCCTATCCCCCACACCACCCAACTCTTCAGTCAGTGGCTTGTTCTTCCCTTGTTGTTTTGCATGATTGCTTCACTACTTGGTCAGCATGCGAAGTTAGTATCAGCCTGCCTTGTCTCTTTTCATCTTAAGATCAGAGAGGTAACAATGGTTGATAAATAAAGTGAGAACACGTAGAAATTAGGTATTGTTGCTGACCCTCGCTTGACCTGTAGGAAATTGAACTCTCCTCTCCCAGATGCCCGTCACCTACTTGCAGCACATATAGCTTACCATTCTATTTAGTAAGTTTTCCTTCATTTTTAAAGGAGGGCATTTTGAACATGGGCAAAGGGGTCAAGGTCATGCAATTTTTTTTCAGACACTTTTTTATTGTTATTAAAAATTTTTCCACCTCCTCCCC
>LOJH01052088.1:0-12406 GCA_001685095.1 Ellobius talpinus
AAGAAAGCCAGCCTACAAACCACAATCCCAGGGAACTCAGACAACAATGAGGACATTAAGAGAGACTTACATAGGTCTAATCTACATGAAAAGTAAAAAAAGAGACGATCTCCTGAGTAAATTGGGAGCATTGGGACCATGGGGGAGGGTTGAAGGGGGGAGGGGAGAGGCAGTGAGGGGAGCGGAGAAAAATGTAGTGCTCAATAAAAATCAATTTGAAAAAAAGAAGCAAACAGAAAATGCATCTCATGAAAAAGAATACTGTTTGAAAAACAAGCCAAGGATTGATGAAGGAGCTCATGAGCTAAAGGACTTGTCATTAGAGCTTTAGAACATGAGTGGAGATGCCTAGATCACATGACAAATATGGGCTCAGTAGTGGGTCTATAATCTGAGGACTCCATGGGATGAGGACAGAGGCACTTGGTTCCTTGAGGTTCTTGTTATATTTTATTTTTATTCAATTTATTTTAAAATTTCTCTTTTATTCTTTGTGTCTTTCACATCATGCATCTCCATCCCCTTCATTTCCCTGTACCTTTCTAACTACCTTCTGTACTTGCAACCTCTCCCCACCAAATAAAATAAAATTAAAGACAAAAAAGTAAAGAAAAATCGATCTCTTCATGGAAGCTGTAGTGTGACATACTGAGTCTCACAGCAAACACTTTTACGCATATATTTTTACTTGCAAAGAGTCATTGGTCTGGTTCGTGGCCTCTGGTTTCTGCTACACTGTTGATGCTTGCCGCACACCCCGCCCCCGTCTGCACTCTATGAGCTAGAATCCAGTTCGCGAGCTTTGGGCAAGGGGCTGGAGGTTGAGGAAACACACGCAGAGACAGACCAACACACGGACCTCCTATCACTGGTACAAAGCCTTCTTTTAATAGCACCATGGAGGCTTAAATACCCTGCAGTCAATGGCCAACAGGTNGCTGGAGGTTGAGGAAACACACGCAGAGACAGACCAACACACGGACCTCCTATCACTGGTACAAAGCCTTCTTTTAATAGCACCATGGAGGCTTAAATACCCTGCAGTCAATGGCCAACAGGTGAAAATCCCATCCTCTGATCCTCTAGGCAAAGCTCAGCTTTTAGTCACTTCAATTAGAAGGCTATAGACAGGGAAGAGCAGCTGAAGGCCAGGACTCAATTGGTCCCAACAGATGCTGGCCCCTCACTATAACTCCTCTTGGATATTGTGAGCTTGCCCTGTGTTCTGAAAATCCTGCAGCTTTGGGTCTGCAGGACTGGTCTCTTCATGTGTTCCGGCAGATCACAGATGGGGTGTATGTTGGGGTGGGCCAAGTCAAAACCTGCCTGGGTAGTTGCAGCGTTGGTCAGCCTACCATTTTCCGTTGAAGCTCTTGTTAAGTTCATCTAACAGAATCAGTGAGCTACAGATAAAGTGAAAAATCAAGTTTCTAAAACATTGGTGGAGAGATATTTAGGAAGACATTAGATTTTCACCTCTGATCTCAACATGTACATGTGCATGCACATCTGTACATACACACATAAAACAAAATATAATTTAAAGAGTTAGAGGGTGTATCAATAATAAATTGAGATATAGCAGATATTTTAAAATTATCAACTAACTATTTAAAATGACTGATTAATGTGCTAAAATAGTGGAAATGTGACACAGCATAAAAGACAGAAGATTTAAAAAGATTAAACACTCAAAAACTGTCAAAGGATATACTAGAAATGAAAAATGTCCCTATAACATTATGAGTAATAAGTTTAGTTGAATTCTATATAATCTGTGAGCCTGAAATTTAATTTCCCAAAAGAAAGAACAGTTAATACCAATACTCTTCAAATTATTCCACAAAAGGTATACATAAAGAGCATTGCCCAGTTCATTTTATGAGGCCACAATTACTGTGATACCCAAACCACATAAATATCCAACATAGAAAATAATTACAAACCAATTTTTCTTATGAAGAAAGGTACAAAAATTCCCAATGAAACACAAACCAAATCCAAGAACACATATGAAAGAACATCTACCATGATTAAGCAAGCTTTATCCCAGACACACAAGGGTAGCTCAATATACATAAATCAGTAAATGTTATCCACCATATAAAAAAACTGAAAGATAAAATAACATGTGACCATCTTATTAGATGTTAGCAAAGCCTTTGGCAATATCCAGCACCCACTTGTGATAAAAAGTCGTGGAGAGTTTAGGGATACATGGGGCCATGCCTAAATATAATAAGGGCAGTTGATTGCAGGATCATAACCAACATCAACTTAAAAATGAAGAAACTCAAAGCAATTACATTAAAATCAAGTACAAGGTAAGGTTGCCCACTCTCTTCATACCTATTTAATGTAGTACTTGGAGTCTTAACTAGACCAATAAGAAAAATACAGGATATAAAAGGAATATAAATTGGAAAAAAAAGAAGTCAAGGTATCTTTATTTGCAGATGATATGATAGTATTCATAAGTGACCATAAACATTCCATTAGGAAACTCCTACAGCTGCTAATTTCAGCAAAATAGCTGGATACAAATTAACTCAATAAAATCAGTAGCCTTCCTATATACAAATGGCAAATAAATGGAGAGTGAAATCAGGGAAACAACATCTTTCACAGTAGCCTCAAATAATATAAAAATATCTTGGGGTAATTCTATCCAAGTAAGTGAAATATTTGCATAATAAAATTTTTACAACACCGAAGAAAGAAATTGGAGAAAGTACCAGAAGAGGGAAAGATCTCCCATGCTTATAGATCAGCAGGATTAATGTAGGTTACCCATTGCTCATAGATCAGGAATTTTAACTGAAAATAATAGAAAAATATGGCCATCCTTTAAAAAACAACCTACAGATTGAGTGCAATCCCCATCAAAATTACAGCAGAAATCTTTGTAGATCTTGAAAAGATAATTTTGAGCTTCATATGGAAACACATGCTTACAAACACACACACATACACACACAGACAAACAAAACTGAGAATTGCTAAATTAATCCAGAATAATAATTAACTATTGGAGGTATCACCATCCCTGACCTCAAATTGTACTACAGAGCTATAATAATAATAAAAAAGCATGATATTGGCACAGAAAACAGACACACTGATCAATGGAATCAAAATGAAGATCGAGTTATAAATCTACATACCTTTGGACACCTGATATTTGATAAAGAAGCCAGAAATTAATGCTGGGAATACAGCAATATAATACAGAAAATAAAACTATTTTTAACAATGGTGGTGCTCTAATTGGATGGCCAAAAGTAGAAGAATCCAAATAGATCCATACTTCTTAACTATGCAAAAAAATTCAACTTCAAATGAATTAAACACTTCAACACAAAAACATACTGAATTTGATAGAATAGTATTAAACTCACTGACACAGGAAAAGAATTTCTGAATAGAACACCATTAGTAAAGGCCCTGAGATTAACAATCAATAAATTGGATCTGATGAAATTGATAAGTGCACAGAAAAAGACACCATCATTCAGACAAAGTGGCAACCTACAGAATGGAAAATGATTTTTTTCCTAACTCCACATCTGATAGATTACTAATATCCAAAATGTTTAAATAACTCAACTAGATATCAAGAAAACAAAATAACACAGTTGAAAATGGAGCACAAATCTAAACAGAATTCTCAAAAGAGGAAACTTAAATGTCTGTGGTACACTTAAAGAACTGTTCAACATCCTTAGCTGTAAGGGAAATGTAAATTATGCAGATCAAAATGACTTTGAGATTTCATCTTTTACCTTCTGGAATTACTGAGGTCAAAAACGTGACAGCTTTTGTTGTAGAGGATATTGAGTAAGAGGAACACTCATCCATTGTTAGTACGAGTCCAAACTTGTTCAACCACTGTAAAAATCAATGTAGTGGTTTCAGGAATCTGAGAACACATCTCTCTCAACATTCTTTTATACCACTCTTGGGCATATGCCCAAACAAAATTCCATTCTACCTCAGAAACACTTGTTCAAACATGTACGTTGCTGCTCTACTGATAACAGCTACAAACTGGAAATTTGATGTCCCTCAACAGACAAATGAACAAAGAAAATGTGTTACACTACACAGTGGAAACATACTTATCCCTTTTTAAAAGTGAAATCATTAAATTGAAAGGTAAATAGAGCTAGAAAAATCATCGCATGTGAGATAACACAAAAAAGACGGTCATGGTGTATATTCGATTATATGTGGATATTCGTTGTTAAGTCAATGATAATTGATCTACAGTACATTTAGTAATAAAGGTTAAATACAGAGTAATGGACTTGGGCAGAGGTGGGATGGAAGAAGGCACAGATAGATCTCCTTAGGAAAGGAAATAATAAACAGTTACAAGTGGAATGTGAGGGGATGGAATGGTAGGATGAACTGGGGATAAAAAGGGAAGAAGATATGAGGGAGGGAATGTGTGGAGAGATAGCTCAAGTTAGGGGTCATTTAGATGGAGCTATGAAAACCTAATATAGTAGATGCTTTCTAAAATACATACATATATGAAAGTGATCTAAATCAAATTGCCAAATCACGGGGAAGACAGAGTCCCAAATGGATAGCTCTTGTCATCAAATAATACTTCCAGAACCAGGTGTGAGTTGCATCTAATTGAGTTGTAGGCTAAATGTTTTCATGAGAAACCCAAAACAATCCAGTTTGTTGCCAAGACTATAAACTGTACACCACAAACTGATGGCAGATCCTTATTACTGAAGACAGCACTCATACTACTCATTGAACATGATGAAATTGAGCTGGTACCTACAGAAAGCCTTCACCCCTATGTGCTAGCATCTTTTGTACAAGAAAGTACTCCAAACTCTACCAAAGGAGAAATATAAATACCAACCTTTCCACAAACTTTTTGATTTAAAATGGTGAGTGCCCTGAAAGATATGCTAGGACAATGGTGGCACAAAACTTGTGGAAGTACCTAACCATCACCCCATATCTGATTTTACTTATGATCTAGTCCATGAGATGGAAGCAATACCTGACACTACTGGAATAACCAAAAATCTGAAATTGGCTAGCCTGGGGACCTTGGGTAAAACAAATACTACTGTTCTAAACAAACAAGCAAAATACCTAGCAATAAAATGACTCCTAATGACATTCTCTTGTACTCAAAGTTCAGTGCTTTGTTTAGCCATTATCAGAGAAGTTTCCTTCTGTAGCAGGTAGGAGCAAACACAGACCCACCTACGACATTATACAGAAAATGAGAAACCTTGGAATACCTAGCTGGTATCTCCATCAAATCTCTTCCCTTCAGGACTCAGGGAACCATGTGCAGGCAGAAAGTGTCCTTTGTACATTTATTCTGGTTTCCAGTTTAGTGCTTTTATGAGTTTCCAGAGAGTATTAAAGAGTGGAACTCTGCATCTGTAACTGTTTCTAGTGCATTTTCTAGGAATCCTTTTCTTCTGTTTTTTGTTTCATCCTATTATGATGCATTAGTTTTGTTCTATCTTATATTTTTAATTTTATTTTATTATTTTAAAAAATTCCCAAATGAAAAAACAAAAGTCATGGACTAGTTACAAAACATGAGGTATTCTAGATTTGGGAATATACAGATAAAAGTAAGAAGAAACAAAAGTGGAAAACTATTTGAATTGTCTGTAATTATTACTCTAATTGGAAGCATGAACCTGGGAGAATGCAGCCCAAAAATGAGGTGGAATAAGGTCCATGCAATAGCTACCTTTATTCAGGGCACCAGAAAATTTATACTCTAACAGTATTTAGAGAGTTAGGAAAATTCATATGAGCAAAGTTCACTTGAGTTCAAGCTATCTACAGTCACTGTCAATGGCAAGGCAGTTTGAGTCAAGACTGTATACAGTCACTAGTACAAATTGTGCTTGGACACATCTTTTTTTAATGTATTACTCTTTTTTAAATTTATTTTTAAAAATTATCTTTTCTTATTTTACATGCCAAATTAATTTCACACTCCCTGCTTCCTCTGCTTTCCCCCCCAAACCCCACATCCCACTCCTCAGAGAGAATATGGCTTTCATTGGGGAGTCAACCAAGTTTACCACATACAGATAGGCTGAGCAAGGTATCCCTCCAGGGATAATGGATTCCAGAAAGCCAGAATAAGCAGTAGAGCTAAATCCTGGTGTCACTGCCAGTAGCCCCACCTTCTGCCCCAGCCATACAACTTTCACCTGCATTAACAAGGCCAAGTTTGTTCCTATGCCGATATCCTCACTGTCAGGCTGGAGTTGGAAGGTTTCCTTTAGATAAAGTAGGCTGTTTCAGTGAGTATCCCCATCATTGTCTTGACCACTTTGCTCATATTCTTACTCCTCCATCTCTTTGACTAGACATTGGGAGCTCAGCCCAATGTTCAACTGTAGTTCTCTGCATCTGCTTCCATGAGTTGCTAGATGAAGGTTCTATGATGACATTTAAGACAGTCATCATTCAGACTACAGGGCAAGGACAGTTCAGGCATCCTCTCTACTATTGCTTAGGGTCGTAGCTGGTGTCATCCTTGTATATTCCTGGGAATTTCTCTAGTGCTAGTTTTTTTGCTAGCCCCATAATGGCTCTCTCAATCAAGATATCTTTTTCCTTGTTCTCATCTCTGTTCTTTCCCCATCTCGAGCACCCCAGTCCCTCTAGTTCACTCCTTTTCCCCTCCTACTCTCCTTCTGCCTTCCACTCTCCCCGTACACTCCCAATTTTCTCAAGAGATCTTGTCTATTTCCCCTTCCTATGAGGGATCTATGGATGTTTCTCTTAGGATTCTCCTCGTTACCTATCTTCTCTGGGGTCATGGACTATAGGCTCCTTATTCTTTGCTTTACAGCTAGTATTCACCTATGAGTGGGTACATACCATGCTTATCTTTCTGGGTCTGAATGCTAATTCACTCAGGATGGTTTCTTCTAGTTCCATCCATTTTCATGCAAATTTAATGATATCATTGTTTTTTACTGCTGAATAGTACTCCATTGTGTAAATGTGCTACATTTTCTTTATCCATTCTTCAGTTGAGGGTCATCTATGTTTCTTTCCAGGTTCTGGATATTACAAATGTTGTGAATAGAGCTAAACAAATGCCATTGTAGCATTGTTGAGCATCTTTTGGGTAAATGCCCAAAAGGGGTATTGCTAGGTATTGCAGTAGGTTGATTCCCAATTTTCTTAGAAATCGCCATACTGATTTCCAGAGTAGTTGCACAAGTGTGGATTCCCACCAGCAATGGAGGAGTCTTCCCCTTACCCCACATCCTCTACAGCATAAGCTATTCCTAGTATTTTTGATCTTAGCCATTCTGACAGGTATAAGATGGTATCTCAGAGTCATTTTGGTTTGCATTTCCCTGATTGCTAAGAATGTTGAACATTTCTTTAAGTGTCTCTCAGCCATTTGAGATTCTTCTGTTGAGAATACTCTGTTTAGATATGTACCCCATTTTTAAAGTGGATTATTTGATATTTTAATGTTTAATTTCTTGAGTTCTTTATATTTTGAGGATCAGTCCTCTGCCTGATGTGGGGTTTATGAAGATCTTTTCCCATTAGGTAGGCTTCCTTTTATCTTTTAGACTTTGTCCTTTGCTTTACAGAAGCTTCTCAGTTTCAGAAGGTCCGATTTATTTATTGTTTCTTTCAATGTCCATGCTACTGGGGCTATATTTAGGAAGTGGTCTCCTGTGCCCATGCATTGAAGGTTACTTCCAACTTTCTCTTCTATCAGGTTCAATGTGGTTGGTTTGTACTTGAGTTTTGTGTATGGAAATAGGTATGGATCTATTTGAATTCTTCTAGATGCTGACATCCAGTTTCGCCAGCATCATTTGTTGAAGATGCTTTCTTTTTTCCATTGTATGATTTTAGCTTCTTTGTCAAAAATCAGGTGTTGATAAGTATGTGGATTAATATCCAGGTCTTTGATTTGATTCCATTGGTCAATCTGTCTGTTTTAATACCAATACCAAGCTCTTTTCATTACTGTAGCTCTATAATAGAGCTTGATTTCAGGGATGGCAATGCCTCTGGAAGTTTCTTTAATGAACAGGAGTGTTTTTTTTTGCTATCCTGGGTATTTGTTTTTCCATATGAAGTTGAGTATTGTCCTCTTGATGTCTGTGAAGAATTGTTTTGGGATTTTGATGGGAATTGCATTGATCTGTGGATTGCTTTTGGTAGGGTTGCTATTTTTATTATGTTGATCCTACCTATCCAAGAGCATGGGAGATCTTTCCATTTTCTGGTATCTCCTTCAATTTCTTTCTTCAATGACTTAATTGTTAGTGTTGCCCCAAAATATTTTATGTTATTTGTGGCTATTGTGAATGGTGATGTTTTTCAAATTTCTTTCTCAACTTCTTTATCATTTGTATGTAGGAGGGCTACTGATTTTTTTTTGAGTTGATCATGTATGCTGCCACATTACTGAAGGTGTTTATCAGCTGTAGAAGTTCCATGGTAAATTTCGTGGGGTCACTTATGTATACTATCATATCATCTATGAATATATAAAGCTTGACTCCTTCCTTTCCAATTTTATCTCTTTGATCTCCATTTGTTATCTTATTGCTCTAGCTAGAACTTCAAAAACTATGTTGAATAGTTATGGAAAGACTGGATAGCTTTATTTTGTCCATGATTTTAGTGGAATCATTTGAGTTTCTCTCCATTTTATTTGATGTTGGTTTTTGGCTTGCTATGTATTGCTTTTATTATGTTTAGATATGTTCCTTGTATCCCTAATATCTCTAAGACCTTAATCATGAAGTGTTATAGAGATTTGTAGTGGTATGGATCTTGGTCTATTGATACAAATTTAAGGTCAATTTTGTTACGTATATTTTTTGTTCTTGATTAAGGTATTGTGTTTGTGCAGCTTATTTAAAAATGTAATGAATAATTAAGAAATATAGGCCAATAGATAATTATTTATAATAAGCAAGCTTTAAGTTATGTTTTTTTTAAGTTTTAAGCTTTAAGTTAAAATATTAAAATATTTTAAGAGCTTAAGACATTTTATGACAATGAGACACATCTGCTCCTGGCACCCACAAAACATGTCTACCAAACTTGCCTAAAGGTAAAACCATCCTTCGGGATTCTTGCTTTATGAAACAACAAAAAGAGTCTGCCAGACATTCTGCAGGACACAGAAGAAAGTGACTGTTGCTATGTGCCAGTAGGCTGAATATGGGTGCCTGCAACATTACAGAAGAACTTTGGGTGACTGTCCAGGGAGCGAGATGTCTCTGTCAATTCTAGAGTTTTGGAAGTCACTTAAAATACACTATCTGTTTGATTAGGTAATATTATATCCTTCTGCAGTATTTAATGGAGTTAACAATAGATAGTTATAGTTTTCTTTAGTTATGATAAAAAAGTACATATAAATATTGTAGCTATAATTCCTGCTTGATACCTGTTTTGTTTTCTGTAATATTGCTATGTTAAAATTTAAAACCTTCCTTTTTGTTTGGACAGAAAAGGGAAGGTGATGTGGGATTTCTCTCAGTATGCTCTAATGTGTAAATATGTTTTGCTGCCATTGGTTAATAAAGAAGCTACTTTCAGCCAGTGGCTTAAGAGAATATAGCCAGGCTGTGAGCTTCAAGGTGGAACTTTACTGGTAGTCCACAAGCCTCGTGGTCAAATATAAAATAATGGAAATTGGTTAATTCTAGATGTAAGAATGACCTAGCAATATGCTTAGGTGATTGGCCAAGCAGTGATTTAAATAATATAGTTTCTGAGTGATTATTTTGTGATCTGGGCAGCCAGGAATGAACAAGCAGCCTCCTACTAAAGACAAGCAGCCTCCTATTAAAATGAAGGGGTGTTTGAATTGTCAAATGTGTTTTAAGCATCTAATGAGATGATCATATGTTTTTTTCAGTTTATTTATATAGTGGATTACATTGATAGATTTTTGTATGTTGAGCCATCTCTGCATCTCTGGAGTGAAGCTGACTTGATCATTTTGGATGATTTTTTTGATGTGTTCTTGGATTCTATGTGCCAGTATTTTATTCAAGCATTTTGCGTCAATGTTCATGAGGAAGATTGGTTTGCAATTCTCTTTCTTGGTTGAATCTTTATGTGGTTTCAAAATCAGGTTAACTGTAGTCTCATAGAAAGATTTTGGCAATGTTCCTTCTGTTTCTATTATGTGGAATGTTGACTGAGATTTCTGTCCTGCCCGGTCCTGCCTCATGCTGACTGATCCCGCAGCCATTCAGCCCCAAAGAAGCGTACATGGGTCTATATTAATCATAAGCTCGTTTGCCTATTAGCTCAGACTTCTTATTAACTCATAATTGATATTAGCCCATAATTCTTGTCTGTGTTAGCGTTTGTACCTTTTCCAGCGAGGCAGTTCATCTTGCTTCCTCTGCATCTGGGTGACAGCCACAGACTGAATCTTTCCTCTTCCCAGAATTCTCCTGTTATTGTCGCCCCACCTCTACTTCCTGCCTGGTTGCCCCACCTATACTTCCTGCCTGGCTACTAGCAAATCCCCGTTTTATTACAATACCAGTGACAGGGTTCAGACCATTGTCCCACAGCAGTGAAACAATTTGAGGAGTATACATATTAGCTCTTCTTTGCTGTTTTGGTAGATTTCTGCACTAAAACCATCAGGCCTCGGGCTTTTTTTTGGTTGGGAGGCTTTAGATGACAGCTTCTATTTCCTTGCAGTTATAGGTCTATTTAAATTGTTCACCTGGTCTTGATTTAATTTTGTTATGTGGTACCTATCCAGAAAATTTTCCATTTCTTTTACATTTTCCTGTTTTGTAGAGTAGAAGTTTTTGTAGTATGATCTGATGATTCTCTGGATCTCCTTTTTGTCTATTGTTATGTCCTCCTTTTCATTTCTGATTTTGTTAATTTGCATGTTCTTTGTCTGTCTTTTGATTAGTTTGGATAAGGGTTTGCCTATCTTGTTGATTTTTTTTTCAAAGAATCACCTCTTTGTTTCATTGATTCTTTGTTTTCTTTGTTTCTATTTTCCTGATTTCAACACTCGATTATTTCCTATCATCTATTTGTCCTGCTTCTTTTTGTTCTAGAGCTTCTGGTATGCTGTTAAATTGCTAATGTGAGCTTTCCCCAGTTTTTTTTTAATGTGGTACCTTAGTGTTATGAACTTTCCTCTTAGCACTGCTTTCATAGTATCCCATAGGTTTAGGCATGTTGTGCCTTCATTTTCCTTATATTCTAGGAAGTCTTTCATTTCTTTCTTTATTTCTTCCTTGACCCAGGGGTGATTTAATTTAGCCCTGTTCAATTTCCATGAGTTTGCAGGCTTTCTGTACTTAGTGTTATTGTTGAATTCTATCTTTAAACCGTGGTGATCTGATAATATACAGGATGTCATTACAATTTTATTATATCACTTGAGGTTTTGTTTTTGTTACTGAGTGTATGATCAATTTTAGAGAAGCTTCCATAAGGTACTGAGAAGAAGGTATATTCTTTTGTGTTTGGGTAAAATGTTCTAACGATGTCTGCTAAGTCAATTTGAGTTATGACATCAGTTAGTTCTCTTATTTCTCTTCTAAATTTCTGTCTGGTTGGCCTGTCCATTGTGGATAGTTGGGTGTTGAAGTCTCCTACTATTAGTGAGTGGGGTTTGATGAGAGATTTAAGCTTTAGTAATGTGTCTTCTACTTAGGAGGGTGCTCTTGTATTTGGGGCATAAATGTTCAGGATTGAGGCTTCATCTTGATGGATTTTTCCTGTCATGAGTATGAAGTGTTCTCCATCTCTTCTGTTTGATTTTAGTTTGAAGTCTATTTTGTTAGATATTAAGATAGATACCCTTGAATTTTTTAAATTGGGTCCATTTGACTGGAAAATCTTTTCCCATCCCTTTACTCTGTGGTAATATCTGTCTTCGAAGTTGAGTTGCATTTCTTGTATAAATCAGAAAGATGCATCCTACTTTTATATAAATTCTGTTAGCCTGTGTCTCTTTATAGGTGAATTGATATTAAGAGATATTAATGACCAGTGATTGTTAATTCCTGTTATTTTTTGGTGGTAGTGTTTGTGTGTTTCCTTTCTTTGGGTTTTCTGGTGTGAGGTTATCTGTTACTTGTGTTTTTATGGGTGCAGTTAGCTTTCTTGGGTTGGAGATTTTCCTTCTAGTACTTTCTGTACTAGAATAGGTATTGTTTAAATTTGTTTTTGTCATGGAATAGCTTGTTTTCTCTATTGATGGTGATTGAAAGTTTTGCTGGGTACAATAGTGTGGGCTTGCATCCATGGCCTCTTAATATCTGCAGCACATCTGTTCAGGACCTTCTGGCTTTCATTGTTCCCATTGAGAAGTCTGGTGTAATTCTGATAGGTCTACCTTTATATGTTACTTGAC
>LOJH01052090.1:328-13432 GCA_001685095.1 Ellobius talpinus
CTTCCTTCCTTCCTTCCTTCCTTCCTTCCTTCCTTCCTTCCTTCCTTTCATCTCTCTCACTCTCTTTTTCTTTCTTTTTTCCTTTTTCTTTCCTTTTGTATTTGGAGACACGGTCCCTTCCCTCAAAACTCTCCATGTATCCAAAGCGAGCCCTAAACTTCTCATTCTACCTCCATCTACCTCATGCTGGGACTTCAGGCTGAACATTCATGTCCAATCTATGTTGTGCTCATAATTAAACTTAGGAACTTGTGTGACCAAAGCGAGCAATACTATCAGCTTTCTAGTTATCATTTTCTACCATTACCCTGGGCTCACCTTCCTCTTCCCCCAAAAAAGCTGGGTGTTGCCTGTTGTGGGCACTGGGAGGAGAAGAGAAGGAACAGGGTAGGAAAGGAAGACTCTGACTATCAAGACACTACAATAAGTGTTGACAAATTGTTCAGAAAAGAGAAGGAAAAGAGAGCAAACAGAGGACAGGGACAGGACTAGCTGGAGGGTACCTGCCCAGTATTTGTGTGGACCTGTGTCTGATACCAAGCACAGAAAAGAGAGACAGAGATAGAGACCATATGAAGCAAAAACGTCTAACAGCAATATTTTAAATTAAAAAGCAAAAAATTGTAGTTGGGTGGGGGGACACATGCCTTTAAACCCAGCACTGGGGAGGCAGAAGCAGATGGATCTCTGTGAGTTTGGTACCAGCTTAAGTCAGCATGTCGAGTTCTGGACAACCCAGGGCTACATAGTGAGACCTGTTGCAAAATCACGCACACAAAAATCCAGGTAAAAGGTAAATTGTTACATATTATTTTGAAATTTTATAAGCTATAAATTGATAATTTATCTTTTCTGTCCCTAAATTCATAAAAATACAGCTTGATTATGATTATTGATTGATGTATATTCCTGGACTTGCCCTACAATTGTAGGTGAGCAGTGTTAGCATCCCAGGAAGTAATACAGTAACAACTGTCTACTACTGAGTTAAAATAATGCTTATAGAGTCACAACATTTGAAAATAATGTGTGTATTACAGCCCCAACGTATTTTCATTAAATGAAAAATATATCCATTTAATAGTATGACTGAAAAAATACAAAGCTAACCACATAGAATTAAAGACAGAAATAAACAACTCAAAAGGAGATGAGGCCCTGGGAATCTTTTAGAGTAGAAAGCATTAAAAATCTATTTCTTCATCTGAATAACTTACAGTTTAAAAAAATCCAACTGACCCAGCTATCTTAGAATCCTGGGATCCACTGAAAGCTGGAAGCTTCCACAGGGAGGCGTAGTGAATCATGGCAGGGGAGGCAAGAACACAGAAGCAGGAGGAGGAGTGGGAGACTGATTGGCTGGAAAGGAGATGAGGAATTGGAGCGTGTGCATATTGTTGGTTAAAACAATAAAACATAGACGCTGCTATTAAAAGCAGAACTCCTGTGTGACCGGTGATTGCTCTTTTTGATATTCAGAAGAATTGAAATCAAGGTTTTGGAGAGATATTTGTCCTAGCGTGTTTATTTGCAGAAGCCAAGAAATAGAGAGGGAAACCCATTAGTGAATGAGTCAGGTTAAAAAAAAAAAGTGGATAAACAGAGGAAGGGGGATTGTCATAATTTTGAGGTCTGTTCCAGGCCTGCCAGGGCTGCACAGCAAGACCCTTTCTCAAAGGGCTAAAAAGCGAAGATCTATATGGTACATATCGTTCAGGCATATAAAGGAGAGAAATCCCATCATGGCAGCACTGTGGCTGGAGCCAGCAGATAGTACAGCAAGAGAAATAAGCTGAGCAGTAGAACTGTACAATCTGACTCACTGAAACTGTTGTGTATCAAAGACGGAGTACAGTGGTGCTTCACAAGGACAGAGGGTGCTGGAGGTTATTTAACAAGTTGAAAATATTTAATATTACTGACTGTATCCCTGAGAAATGGTTAAGCAACATCAACTCAGGTCTGTAGCCTGTTTTAATTTGGGAAATATGTTCTGCTGTTAAGTTGTATGAGTACTTTATAAATTTTTGGTATTAACCATTATTGGACATATGATTTGCACATATTTCTTACCAACCTCATTTTGTTTATTATTCCTTTTGCTTTGCATAAGTTCTTATATTTGATGATGAGAATTTATTTTTCTTTGTTGCCTGAGATTTTATTTGGTGTGGTTCCAAAATATAATTACCAACTCCAGTGTCAAGGAAGTCCCCTTATGCTATTTTCTAGTCTATGCTTCTAACGCTGATATTTTCAACTGAGTCCATTTTAGGTTGTTTTTATGTATAGTTTTAAGGTGAAATTTCATTTTTCTTACACACAAATCTTATCTTGCTCAGCACAACTACTAAAGAAGCTCTGCTTTCTCCATCATGTCTCCACTGTGTGCCGTGTGGGTTCAGGCTCACTGTTGGGCTCTGTTCCACTGTGTGCTCACCAAGCTCATTGGCCTTGTGGGTTCAGACTCACTGCTGGGTTCTATTCTACCCCATCATTCTATGTCCACTTTATACCGGTACCAAACTAGAGCTGTGTAATATAATTTTCTGTCAGGAAGCCTGAAGGCTACAGTTTTGATTCTCTTTCTCAGAATTTCTTTGTCCACAGACATGTTTAATATTTTAATGTTAATTCTTCTGAGCACAGGCTATCTGTCCATCCATGTGTAAATTTTACATGAATCAATATTTTATAATTTCCAATGCACCACAGTCTTCAGTCTGCAGCAGAAAAGTGATTGGATCAGTCTATGACATGTGACTGTCCTTTTTCCCCTTGACTTATCTCATAATATCATATTGTATATCTTAAATATTCAAAACAAAATTTGTTTTTCAAATAAAATTGTTAAGGTTGGAGAAATTACATGGTAGTTGAGAGCATTTGCTGATCTTGTGGAGGACTAGAAATTGATTCCCAGTAACCACACGGCAGCTCACATACAATTATAATTCAAGAACCAGGGTACTCAATGCCCTCCCGTGGCTTCTGAAGGCACTAAGCTTGCATGTGGTACATATGCAAATTGATGGTTATGTAGGGTTTGTCTGGGAATGGGCAAGATAGAAAACGCCTACTTAATGGATATGGACATTTGATGGGATAAGTGTTCTGAAAACCTTTTAATCATAAACTCTGAATGTATAAATTTCACCAAATGTAGACTATATCTCAACTTTATGATGGGCATGGTCGACCNGCCCCAGGAGGCCACGCCCTAGCCAAATGTGATTGGCTGAACTTCCCCATCAACTTTAAAGTAATCGTGTCTTTATAAGCATATATCACTAATTAAGTTCTGAACATTTAAAATTGCAGTACATAGCCATGCATGGCTATCCTGAAATGCTGGTGTGTTCCTCACATTTCATGTCCCTTCTCTCCTACATGCCCTACCTTAGACCTCTTGAATAAGTAAGGTGGCATTCCAAGAGGTAAGCTGTCCCACATCACATCATTAACTCATTCACTCAATTTCCTATTTTATGTTACCCCAACATGTGTGAGGCTGCAGAGAAGCACAGATACTTAGTGTGTCTTTAATCCATCTTCAGTGATGGAGACCAAAAGGCTGCAATGTGATTTGAGACTTGTAAAGACTGAAGTCTAGAAACTTCAGACAGCAAATAAGTAGCAAGTCCAGAGGAAAAAAGCCTCACCTGCCTGGATTTGCATCGTGTATTCAGGCTGATGGTGGATTATGAAGGAAGGTAGATTTACAGTCAATTCCATGGCAGAAAATAAATGCCTTCTATTGAGAACCCAATCAAAAGTCTATGAAGGAAATGATGTTGGCATGGGACCAAACTGCCTTCTAAATTCATGTTTTACTTATAGACAAACGGTGCTCATACTCAAATCAGAGACGCTCTATTTACAATAAACAGCAGTGAATGCAGAGACTTGTGGCTTCTCAAGATTTTTTGAATAAGGCAAGTCGAATGCTCACCCCTAAGCAGGCTGTTTTTGCTGACCCTCTAAGGCTCAGGGAGGGTTGCAGATGATGGAGTTATTCAGAATGTAAGAAGCAGGAGACAGGAGAAGGGCTGTGGTGTGCTATCCTTGGAACATTACAAACATGCTCTCACAGCAACTGCCATTGCCTGCACCAGGCCTGCCCAAGACCAAGGCTATTAGCAGCCAATCATTAGCTGGGGAAGAGACTGAAGGGCTCTAACCCTCCGTGATAAACTATTAATTTCTAATGGATTCCCGAGGGGAAGGCACAGTCTTTGTGGTAACCTCAACTGCGATTCTGATGGATTCTGAAAAATGCTTCTAAATCTGTGGGTCAAATGGAGGGAGCTGGAGGAAAGAAATGGGGTAGATATCTCATCTCATTGTATGCATATATGAAATCTTCAAGAATAAGAACAATTTAAATATTGCATCAAAAACCACTGTTTTTGATCATTAACACATTTTTAAATTTTTAATCAATTCATTTGTTTTTATTTATTAAAAATTTTCATTTATTTTACAACCTGATCACAGTTTCTCCTTCCTCCTCTCCTTCTGTTCCCTCTCCCCTGCCCTCTAACACCCTCCTGTCTACTCTTCCTCAGTCTCCTTTCAGAAATGGGTAGGCCTCCTGTAGGCATCAACAAAGCATGGCGCTTCAAATTGAGGCAGGACTAGGCTCCTCCCATTGCATCAAGGCTGGGCGGCGAGGCAACTCAGCCTGGGGAATAGGTTCCAAAAAGCCAGCCTAAGTACCAGGGACAGGTCCTGATCCCACCGCTAGAAGCCGCACAAAAAGACCAAGCTCCATAAACGCATTTTTAAAATGAACTGTTAGTAACTGCTGTGTGTTCCTATTTTCCAGATGTTCTCCATGACACTGAAACCCAGCTTACCCCAGCACATGACCCTACATGTCAGGCAAAATCTCCCTCACCTTGACCATGGAAAAGACCCCATCACCAGTGACAACTGTGTTCACCAGAGTATCTCCCCTGTCCCCTCTCCTGCTCTCCCTGCTCCCCTCCTCTCTCCTCCTTTCCCCTCTCCCCCTTCTCTCTTTGACATTGTTGCCTCTTCTCTTACTGCCAACATTTAAGCAGTAAGTTACTTGAGTTAAATAAATTATTTCTTTAGCAAGTAAAAAAAATGCTTCCAGTGGAAAAATTCTGTGTTTGACATTTCTCAAGGAAATGATATGGGATTGTTTTGTGTGTGATTATCATGGAGAGGTCTTTGGATGTACGAAAACAGGCAAATCCTAGAATCATTCAAATGTTGACCTCTAGAAACCAGTGCAAATGTTCTGAAAGTTAAAATATTCAAATGCTTCGGAATTTTCCTTGAAAAGCAAAGGTCATTTACATGAATTGTTAAATAAGACAGGCATTCAACAATGTAATTATCAACATTTATGTGTGAGTTAAGATCTCTAACTCCTGCCCCCTTAGAAAACTTTGAGGAAAATTACATTTGATGTTGTACAATGCTAGTCCTTGGGAGATGAAAATGAACATCAACTAACCCTATGTAGGAAACCAACAACAGAGCAAAGCAATAATGCTGTCAAAGCCCAGTCTGGGAAAGAAATGAGCTGGGAGGATCACTGGCAGTAGCATGGATGGCTCAGAAGCAGCTTCATCCCCAAAGCTGAGCCTAGCATCGTGGGAAACTCGAAAGCCAGAGCCCTAGATCTCTCTGTACAATCTGTAGGTGGTTCAACAGGCTGGAGAGTCTCTTCTTCTTGACAGCCCTTCCTGCTATATCCTCAGGGAAGGAATCTGGTCAGTTTCAGGAGCTTCCTCAGACACCTGAGTTGTTGACTTTCCTAAGCCTTAGTAAGCCTGTGTTTAGAACCCTTAAGCCTTAAGGAGCTTCCATGAAGGCGTGCAGTATTTCAGTCCAGAGGATACAGCATCTGGTAAATGGGGAAGCTGAAAGACTGATTATCTTAGTCAGGGTTTCTATTGCTGCAGCAAAACACTATGACCAAAAAGCAACTTGGGAGGAAGGGGTTTCTTGTGGAAACAGCACTGCTCTTCATAGAAGGAAGTTAGAACAAAAACTCAAACAGGACAGGACCCTGGAGTCAGGAGCTGATGCAGAAGGAATGGATGGGTGCTATTACTGGCTTGCTCAGCCTACTTTCTCATAGAGCCCAGGACCACCAGCCCAGGGATGACACCACCAACAATGGGCTGGGCCCTCCCCATCAATCACTTATTAAGAAAATGTCCTACAGTCTTGCCTACAGCTTGATCTTATGGAGAAATTTTCTTAGTTGAGATTCCCTTCTCTCATATGACTTTAGCTTGTATCAGGTTGACATAAATCTAGGCAGCCCAAATGAATTTCCCTGTGCTCAGCTTTTTTCCAAAATAACATTTGAATATACAGATGCTCTGTGACTTATAAAGCTGTTAAGTTCCACTAAATCTATTGTGAGTTAAAAATACCTTAAGTTGAAAATGTGTTTAGTATAGCTAGTCTGCTAAACATCACAGCCTGTTAATATGCACTTTAAGCATGCTCAGAGGACTTAAATTAGCCTATAGTTAGACAAAATCATCCATGAAAGTCTATTTTACACACACACATACAGTCCAAATATGCTCTTTGGGGAATAAAAGGAAATGAGTCCAAACTATCTGAACTTATTTTGTCTTTTTTTTACTCTTTGAGTTGAAGCTGTGTATTGTTATCAAGTTATTCCCATGTCTCATATGTCAGTATATTTGTTGACCTAAAATAAAGTTTTCCGCCAGGAGAACATTTAATGCAAATAGTATCGGGAGCCGGATGACCAAGGACTTGGGGAAACAGTCTCTGGATGCATCAGTGGGGAGAAGAGCTCGTTGGCAGCCGCTGCTCCTGACCTTGACTTCCATAGACAGTAGTCCCAAAGGTGTTCCACTCTTCAAGGTGCTGTGTAGTAAAAGTGAGCCATGGCTTTCATTATTAATAAAGTTATTAGTCACGCTACAGATATGCCTTGGAGAAATGAATTTTTAAGTTGTAAGTCCTGAATCCTTCTTCATGCGCTCATTGTGATTTAAGAAGAATGTAGTAGGTCTGTCCCACTGGAATTTCCTTCTAGGCTGGGATGACAAAAAACAAGGGTGACTTTATCACGTCATTACTGTGTCCTAAACAAAAAACCATGGTGGCTAATCTTGGTTGTCACCTCGACAGTATCTATGCAGTAGGAAGTCTTACAGCTAGTGGTTCCCCGCCCACTGGGGCGTGGCCTCTTGTGCTCTATGTGCTGATGTGGAGGTTGATCTGGCCTCTTTTCCAGTCTCCCTGTTACAGTTGCAGATCCGTTCCAGCAGAGGATTCTGACTTTTGAGTTTACCCCTAAATAAATAACCATCTATTTTCTCAATTCTGAGCTAGTGTGGGAGTTCTTTTAAGCGTCTTTCCTCACATCTAGAATCAAGTAAAACCTAAGCATCTGACCCACCTGCGAAGCTTTTCCTGATTGGATATTTCAAGGTGGAAAAAAAAAGTTGTACCTTGTATCCAGATCATTTGAAGTGAAAGACCCAACTTAAGCCTGGGCCCCATTTTTAGTGGCAGCCCAGATAAAAGAACATGGAGGAAGGAAGCCTTTCCATTTTACCTGCTCACTCTCACTGGTAAACTCATCTATCCTGCTGCTGAGGCACTCCCTTCACTGTGGTTAGAGCCCACTTCTTTGGGACTCCAATAGAGTCTACAGATCAGCTGAGATAGCCAGCTTTCTGAACTAAAAACTACTGAATTCTTGGCCTTACTGTTGGAAGGCAGACCTTGTTGGACTTGCTAGATCACAGCCTGTCAGTCACTCTAATATATATATATATATATATATGCATATACATATGTATACTAAGTGTGTATATATATATAGTATATATATGTGTGTATAGTATATATACATATATATGTAGTAAGAGGTTGCTTGTTTGTTTCCCGGCCATGCAGCAGCTCAGACTCAGCACATAGAAACTGCTTGACCCATTAGCTCTAATTTCTTATTGGCTAGTTCTTACATATTAATTTAACCTACCTCCACTAATCGGTGTATCGCCACGAGGCTGTGACTTACTGGGTAAAGTTCTGGCATCTGTCTCCGGCAGGGCTACATGGCTTCTCCCTGACTCTGCCTCCCCCACCCCCCAGCATTCAGTTTAGTTTTCCCCATCTACCCTATGGTTCTCTGTGCAGGCCATAGACAGTTTCTTTTTTAACCAATGTTATTCACAGTATACAGAGGGGAATCCCACATCATTAGAATGGACATATATGCACTCCATTGGCTCTGTATCTCTATAGAGCCCTGACTAAGTCAGAACATACAAGAAATAAGCTCATACAGGGTTATGAGAAAGTGAAGATTACTTCACCCCAGGTTGTAATGTCTCTAAATAGCTCATGATTACTACTTTAATAATGAACTGGGAGAGTTATAGAGCATACAAATGTATATACACACATCAGAACCAGCCTGAGGAGCAGATTTTTTGACTTGCTTTTAGAAACTGGAGAGTGAATGATGACCGATGTGTGGAAGTCATCAGCCTTCAAAAGCTAGGACACAATGTAGAAACAGAGTGCTTCTCCACACACATAACTTCAGCGAAGCCTCAGCGCCCCACTGCCATCCATGTTGTCTCTAAATAACCTCTCAGTAGCTACTCCGGAGCTACTACTGTCATCCTAGTAACCCCAGAATATAACTTGTCATGTTCTAGCATCACATTCACCGTGAAGGGTTTGCAAAATACCAATTATATCGGGGAATAGGGGACAGTCAAGTCTTTCTCTGATTAACGAATTTTGAAATCCCATCAGGATATTCAGAAACCAAACACAGCTGGAGCGTCAATCTAACTAACACAGAGTTCAAAAATATTTTCTAAATTGGAACTTCTTTTCAGCTTGATGATGTCATACATTGTTCCCCAGAATTCTCCTCTGTTATTCTTTTTTTTTCTCACAGTCTCTTTCCACCTAAATTGCATAAAATTATCTCTTGGCATTTCTCCATACTTCATATAATCCTTTTGGAAACTTCTTAACTATTATAGTCTGTAGCCTCCATTGCAGCTGCCTGATTTGAAACAGAGAGAGAGAGAGAGAGAGGAGAGAGAGAGAGAGCTTGAATTTTACCAACAAAGAATGACAGAGAGGAAATGGCAAATCTATAAAAATATTTAAAATAATGGCATGTAACATTTTTGGAATGTTTCTTATGTGCCCGGTAATTTGCTCAGCGTTCTCTCCTAACGGGTGAGCTCGTCCAGGAAGAGAGAGGTAGGAAAGCATGGGGTGGACCAGCACAACAACAATGTAACTGCCAGGGTTTAGGGGCTTGACCTCTTACCTCATTCCTGACCACACAGAGATTTCATATTCCTGCAGTGCAGTGGGTTCCATAGGAAACAGCATTACAGGCATATGGATAACATATACACAGTCTTGCATTATGCATAAAATATATTTGAGAAGATTAAAAGAAAGTGAAATAGTTGGGAGACTAGGTGTGTGTCATTCAGTATTCGATCATACATTTTTTTCAGAAAAATAATAATAAAAGAACCCAATGAGATGTTTCATTAGCATTGCTTTTGCAGTGTCCTTTCTAGGAAAGGGGAGGGATTGTGTATTAAAAGTAAAATGGTAACAAGCCAAGTCTGAGGAGATAGCTAAGGGTGACAAGAAGGGAGTGACTAGGAAGATAACCCACAACGTCTGTCTGTCCTGAGTTCTCTGTAAGCCCATTTGTAGACAAAGGGTTGGGTTTTTGTTTGCCTTTGTTGTTTTGTTTGTTTGTTGCTTTTTCCCTATAAGTGACTGGACACCTCATGATCAGCCTGGTAAGCAAAGGGTTTCTAAGAAAACTCCCTGGCTACAGGTCCAGAATGAAGACATGACTCACAGAGCCAGGAGGAGAAGACACACAGCAATCAAGTAGGGGGATTCTATAGGTTAAGGAAATGAAGGCAGAGAAGAATTCTGCATATGATGAGGGAAAAACTAGATCGTAAAAATAACAAAGCATAAAGATGCCACAGAATTACAGGGTGAAAGAGCTAGAAACAGAGACATGCAGCAAGAGGATACGGCTTCAAGAAATCAAACAATATGCAGGCAAAACTCAGTAGATTTCGCAGGTAGAGGGACTTTGGCTCTAAGTGGCTAATTGAGTTACCTAGACGGATGGAAAACATAGGACTCTAGAGAGGTATTCTCCGTGCTGATCTGAAACACCTGTTACTGGGAAGACCCAGACACAGTATGTGGTTTGTGTAGGCACAAAAGCAGAAAGTCTCTTCCATGCAGCACAAATGAATACAGGATGTTAGGAGGGCTTTGCAAAGAGATGGCAAGTGAAGCAGATCACTTTGAGGAGCCACCCAGATGCAAGGAACAGAGCTGACAGAGCTTTCAGCCTGAAGCAATGGTAGACATAGATCCTGGGCATCTGTTCCTAGTCTTGAGTTAAATTGCTCAAAGTCTGTGTTCTGAAAACTGCTGTTTCCATTTGATCCATAAGCTTCAATGTGCATTCTTATCCAAGACAACCCCCTCCCCCTCCTTTATATATGGCATACTAAGGTAAATAATTGGGCACTTGTGATGTGTGTTTGATTCATGTTATGATTATTTATATTTATTTTCTCTCATGAGAGAAACAATAACCCAGACTAACAATTCTTAGGAGAAATGCTACAGAGTGACTTCAAATTATATAATGAGTATATTATAAATAAAATTCAAAGGGTTAGAATTTGAGTTAATATTTCTTTTTGGAATACCATATTAAAGACGTTCCTATAGTACTTGGGTGATGAAGTTGTTCAAATGTCTCTGGGGTGAGATTTTATACTATACCATTCAAAAGAAACTGCTGTGTAGTCTTGGAGTCCTGCTGCTAAGTTGGCAGGCCAAAATAATCAGTAATTGCCACTTCCAAAAAGTATATAAATCAAAGAAATCACAAGGCACCTAGAGCGCCTGTTCCAGTGTGAGAGAATATGAAATATCTGCTGAGAACAATGTCTAAATGTCAGCTGGGCATACACTTGTTAGTCACTCCATTTCACAGCTAAAGCCTTCGGCGCCATGTACTCATGAGCAAACTCACTTCTACACCTCAGAACGTTTGTGTCAATATGGTAGCCCGTCTATGACAGCAGACCCATAGATTATAGTGGGGCTGATTCATTCCTGCCATCTTATACACATCATACTGTGGTGCAGTGTGTTTGTGTTCATAATGGTGCACGGTGATGCACTGCTGGGTATATAAAAGATGACACATGCAATTATTTACAGCAACAAATACTTGGAGATCATAATAAATGGCTATGTTACCAATATTGCACTTTTTGCCATTATTTTCAGAGTATACGCCTACTTCTAAAAAGTAAATACAAAACAACAGCACATAGATCGTTGAGATTATTATAGAAGAAGACCTTGTCTGGTCATCGTAAATGATAACCCCAAACATATGATGTCCCTGAACATTTTCTAGAGAAGTGGTTCTCAACCTTCCTAATGCTGTGACTCTTTAACACGGTTCCTCATGCTATGGTGACCCTCAACCATAAAATGATTTTTGTTGCTCAGAGCTCCAAGTTTGCTACTCTTATGAGTTGTAATATAAATATTTTTGAAGACCGAGGTTTGCCAAAGGGGTTGAAAATTACAGGTTGAGAACCGTTGTTCTAGAGGGACAGACGTGGTGGAGGAAGATAGTGATGTTGATGGCCCTTACCTGTTCTTTGTTTCTCATCCTCCGATAACCTCCAAGGCAGCAGGAGAAAAGAAAGCAAAAAATCAGGTCCCTCACTCAGGGAACTTGAGGTCAAACCAGGAGACAATAAACAGGAACTGAACAGGCAGAGAGTAGGACAGATCGTGGAAACAAGGAGGGAGGATTCCAAGTACAATGAGGAAGATTTAAGAAAGGCTTGGCGCGGGGCGGGGGGCGGGGGGCAGGTCCACAGAGTTAAACAGGTGAGGTGAGGTCAGCAGAAGAAAGGGGGAAGGGACTATCCCAGCATTATAGGTCAGCTTTGTTTTAAGGAGAGAAGCTTAAAACTGTAGGCGATAATTTAAAAATAATGGATGATACACGCTCAGTCTGAGACTGTCTGTACCAGGAAGGAATAATAGCATACTGAATATATCAAACACATGGTCTGCTTTCTGAAAATGCCATAGTGAAATCCGTCAACTTCTACAACGAAAATATACAGGTAGGAAATTTTTAAAAATCGAACAAACAAACAAAAAAAGGTTATTAAACTTTAGTTTGACAACCTATCATGAAAGTACTTTTGAGTGGCTATCTAAGGAATGTGGTAGACTTTAAGTGTGACTGCCCTAAATTAACTACAAAAGCCCAGAGTGCAAAGTTAAGGCTCATTCAGCAGCCAGTGTCTTGTCGTCTGTGTGGAAGCTTGTGTTTATGATTTAGAAGGTTGGGTCAAGAGGAACCAGACCTGAAAACAAATTCAACGTTCCGGTAACTCTTTATATCAAGCAGCTTCCTGGGTGTCTTACGGGGTTTTAAAGGTGGTTGTAAGGCAGGGCATGCTCAAGATAACTCACTGAGGCAAGCTCCATATTGACATTTGGTTATGTGAGTTTCAATTGTTTTTTTTTCCTCTAGGAAGAATTGTGACTTAATAAAAATCTGTGGTTTCTCTCTGTAATAAAGGGTGTGGGGGGGAAGAACTGCACTCCCTAAGGACTTACTGAAATCGGTCACTTCCAAGAAGGAGGAAGAGTCATTTTCTTCTGTGGTAGCCACCAGTTAGTTGCTTGTGCTCCAAACAATATCACCTATATCATGCAAGCATTCGATATTAAACTCTGCGAGAGTGGGTCACACACAAAAATGATTTGAGCTCAGCTTCTCTAACCCACCAGTAGGCAAGCTTCCTGCAGGTAGGCTTCTCCAACACTCTGCCCCATTGATCGGCCCACTCCGCCCCCAAATCCACCATCCACTATGCCCTCAGAGGAACTCTGAACCACGGGCTGCAGCTACATACAGAGGACCAAGGGGCTGCTACTGCACACCGCGGACCAAGAGAGCAGGCCAAGAGAGACCTCAGTGGCTCCCTGAGACACAGACAGTGA
>LOJH01052091.1:0-12405 GCA_001685095.1 Ellobius talpinus
ATACTTCCTGCCTGGCCAATCAGCATTTATTTAAAACATGATTGACAGACTACATTCAATTCTCCCGCATTATCTAGTAATAGTGCTATTATTACTACAGTTTGCATGCAAAAAAATTAAGATTATGTTATAAAACCTGTTACCAGTCCAGGGAAACATGCCTTTTAAAAATCTCTTTAATCTCTTGTTAGAAAAATTCCCTGGGCTTTTAGCAAATAATAAAAAGATTGCTGTGTGGACTCGTATGTATAAGGTACAGTAGTTTTATGTACATGACTGTATATGACTCTCAGTCATTCAGGAGATCCACAACAATGGGAAAGAAGTTGCCAGCCAGTGTCCACATCTACCATCAGGCAGAAGCCATGTGGCTTTTGGTAAAGTTCCTTCTTTTCTAATGGGAAAGTTAAAGAGAGTTTGTATTAAATGATTAACATAGTTTCTGGTAAACTGTCTGTATTCAATTGAATGCAGTGAAAATTAAGCATGATCTACATTGCTCTTACAGCATTCCTAGGTAGTCATTGCCTAAAATACATTTCACATCAGTTCTTAGCACTCAGTTCTTCTGAAAAGCTGACTGAATGCACAATGACAATATCTAGTTATTTAACCTATCATTAGGGTAACATCTGACAAATCGTAGTTTGACTAGACTGACAGCATATGCATGGCTAATATTAGAGGAAATATGAGCATTTGATAGTAGAAAACTTTGCTAATAAAACTAAGAGAATGGGTAATGTCAGAGGAAACCAGTAATTCAAGACCTCTGCAGCTGTGTGTAGTAGCATCCTGGACTTATTCTGGTGTTCACCAGAATGAGGGACAATGTCTGCCATCACAGGGGAAGAGGAGGACTTGCATGTCAGGCTGGGAAGAATGTGACTGTGGAGGAGCACAGTCCAGACGCCTTGTTTCTTTGAGGTGGTAATCCCGTGTGTACTGGGAGGAGATTAGATAGCAGAGAAACCCAGGAGGCCTAACCTTGGAAGCTAAGGAATTGTACTGGTCAATGCCTCATTTCTCTTTCCTCCTGACACCTCTCTTCTGGGGCGAATAACTCCTATTTCCCTGTTGCTGGTTTATGCCAATGAAAAGAAGAAAGAACACCTATTGTACAAACATTGTGTTTTTATTTGGGCTCTAAAAGAACGTGTTAAAAGATAAATGTTCCTTTCTTTCCCTCTCCCACTCCCCCACCCCGGGACTCCTTCTAGAACTTAAGGAAATGCCAAGGTATAAACAACCGTGATCAGTCTTTAATCCAAGACTAGA
Source organism: Ellobius talpinus (assembly GCA_001685095.1). Taxonomy (NCBI): domain Eukaryota; kingdom Metazoa; phylum Chordata; class Mammalia; order Rodentia; family Cricetidae; genus Ellobius; species Ellobius talpinus. The sequence goes on from LOJH01052091.1 coordinate 1,279, forward strand.
ATCCTCTGTCGCCTCCCCAGAGTCGTAGATGTAGGAAGCAATTCATTTTATGCCCACAAATCACAGAGATTGTGTGGGACTCCCTGTTTGCAGCGAGTGGACTATTACCTCTCCAACTGCTGGCCTTGTCTGAAAGGAACCCTCTCCCTGAAGTTACGTGGGAAGGTCCCTTTGAAGCTTTGAACAACTCAATCTCGCATTGGGGCAAACTTCTTTTCTGGTAGAACAATCCTGCAGTGTGTGAACCACATAGGTGTTTCCCAGTGAAATTAAAAGCAAAAAATGACTACATGGAATAGCCTGGCTTTCAAAGTGAAGCGGAGCCATTGCATGTTTGAAATTGAACCCAGTCTGTGGTTAGCCTATGGAGCTCTTGAGTTGTCCATCTAACCTGGGGACAGCCTGCAGTGAGCAATGAAGTAGGTAGCTCCAACATGTTCAGCATGGGTTCAGGCTGCAAGTTCTGATTGACAAGGTGAAATCTCTCTCCTGCCAGAACCCAGCTAGTTTTGCTCTCCAGTTGCTTTCTTTCATAAGGAGAGGATCACTGGCACCCACTGTTTCCAGGGCAGCCAATACAGGAGCGGTGGGTGCCTTTGAAAGGCACACTAGGGCAGAAAGGCTTTGAAGGCAAGGGGAGACTTTCATCTTTACAGGCAGCTGGAACACGGGTTCTCAGCACGGTGCAAGCAGTTTCAAAGTTAGCTCCCATCCTCGTATGAATGTGATACCATGGAGCAGAGAGGTGCCATAGTGATTTCTTTTCAAATGGCTGCTTCCTCATCTATCTTTTCCCACTGTCAGTGAGTGATATGGTCGGGAGTCAGTGGTGGCACACAAGGATCAATCTTGCACTGTGTAAGTAACATTCTCTTTCAACTCCTGAGGAATTAGTACTGCATTGACGGAAAAGAGTAGATGATAAAAGGGGAAAAAGAAGGGGTGTGGCCCTTGTAACTCGGGAGCCAACGTGTAGCATCAATTTGGTTGTTACAAACTTTTGATTGAGCAGATTCTGTGTGATGAGTGCTGGGACAAGGGTGCTAATTGTAGGTCAGGGCCCCTTGAGGTTCCCACCTTATTTCTAAATGTTTGCTACCTTGACACTACAGTGATACTTGTACATTATCTAAGGAAAATATGAATTCCACCAAGAACCCTTCTCTCATCATGTTGGTAATACATATATTGTAAGGTCACATTTGTCTCCCAAACAAGATGTAAGAACATAGTCACTGACTGGATGGCCACAGACTATTGCTTAAAATTAAAACCAACCAGAAGGTTTTACTTCTAAAAGGAAGTGGCTATGTGGGGACTACAGCAATTTTGGAGATACTTGGTGAACTCCCTTCGTCTTGTTTCAATGTCCAGAAATTTACTTTAAATGAAATAATCAAAGGGGGTATATTTATGCTCTTCTCAGTTTCAAAGTGAAAATAATGACTAAGAGTATCTCCTTCCTCTACAGCTTCTGCCAGAAAAAGGCCTGGTGTTGGCCTCCTTTGTGAGACTATTGCTTTAATCTGTTTATTTCACTTGGACATTAGAGCCTGAGCTCCTATGCATTTCAAATGGAAACAGGCATGGATCTAAGGAACGGTTTACTTCAATGTGCCTATCTTAACTATTAGTGAATGATTGGCAAGACCAAGCAAAACCATAGAGCAATCATGGGAACCAGGAGCAAGTTCTGAGGTTTGGGCAGGGGTAGGCAGAGAATCAACAGTCTTGCGCTGCCACAGAAGGGGCTGGCTGGCTGGAAACTCTTCCACAAAGGGGAGCTTCTGTGTGGTTTTGATGGAACAAGGCAAGAATCCCAGGTCAACACCATGGAATATGCTAATGAATAGCAACTTCTATTCTTCCTCCTAGAGGCATAGGATTTACGATAAGTCCCAGGAATATGGACCACTGCTTTCCAGTTTGAGCCTCTGGTATGTTGATGGGATGCATTTGGTTACAAAAAATTAATCTCGTTCGAACTTATGCTGGCTAGTGGGACCTGAGTTTCATCGCTATCATCTCTGGACAACTGCCCTCCTCCAATGGAGGCCTTCTCAATCACTTTCATTTCTATGTGCACTACACTTTAGGAAACAAATTGAAAGCACTTGATAGAGGCTACCAATTAGAAGCCATTCTCACCATAGACATTTGGGAATAAACTCAGCTGGTCTCTCTGGTGATTTAAATAAATTGTTTTATCCCTATAAACTGGCATATCAGGTCTAGCATTTTGCTTTTCTTCATAAGGTGAATTATAGAAAGAGGTTCATTATAATAATTAAGGAAGATTTATGCAGTAAGTTCTTTTCTTCTTCTGTGTCTTATTACACTGCTGGTCTTTTTATGAACAGAGAATGAATTGTGGATATTAACCATTCAATCACCAAAAAGTGTCGCTAGATGAGCTATTCATAAGTATGATTTTATTAAATGGGAAAAATTTTAGTGTTCCATATTAGGAAAACATTTAAATATAAGTAAATGTACTGCTATAGATTCTTTAGAAAATGAGCAACCGTTCCCCAGGACCAAACTCTTACCTACTCCTTGATCTCATTGGAAAGGTAGCTATTTGACCCAAGACAGATGTCTCACCTCTCCTGATGGGCAAGTCTGTTCCCTCGACCTTGACCTGCACCTTGGAGTGGGTCTTGCTTGGGAAGGAGGAGCAGCGAAGTCATCCTGGGGCGTGTCCTATCTGTCCAATGTGCTGTGCACTTTGAACCAGTCCCCAATTCGGAAATGGGGTCAATAGAAGTAACCTTGGGACTGGGAGACCTTAGGCTGTTTAGCAGTGCCATTTCTGTGGCTGGTTTCATACTGAAGAGAGGAATGTTTGAAGCCCTCCACCCAACATCACAGAGTAGATCAAGTAAGCCAAACAAGCCACAGACACTCTGCTGCTGCCTGGTATACTGCCCCCGAAATTTCCCAACTTGCAGCAACCTGGTAATGTCAATTAGTTCTGACTGTGCCGCCTCATAAATCTTCAACAGACAGGGCTCAAGTTTAAGGAATGCCCTTAATTCTGGGTCGTCGTTCCATAGATGCTCCAGTCATTCCCTCAGATTTTTTTATGTAAAAAGTTTTACAGATGCAACATGCAAAGCAGAAAATAAACCTTTAAAACACACACCCCTTTAAGGAACTGATCATCATGGTCTTCAATTTAACAGTCATTCCTTTCAGATAATATGAACATCTTCAATTTAATAGTCATTCCTTTCAGATGATATGAAATTACCAAGACCTGCAAGCTTCGACCCAAGTAAGACTCTTGACTAAAAAAACAGTCTGAGTGCTTTAAATATTCCCACTCTGTGAGCTTCTTGGCTTTCCAAATGTCCTACTTTTCATTTCGTCTTTCAACTTAGAGTTGTTCTTCTTTTATCTATAATTTTCCTTTTTCTTTAAAATTGTTTCCACCTCAATTAATTGCCTGGATTATCCTATTCTTTTGTTCACTGCAGCCATGTTTCTAAATTGGTTTTCTGGATCTTATAGTGTTATTGATTGGCATTAGTTGAATATTATTCCGCTGTCTCTCTTTCCCACATACCCATAGCTGCTCCACTTATCTAAGGAGAGAACTAAGTATAGGAATATATTGTTTGCTGACTTTCACCTGCAAGGTCTTCATATAGGTCTCTATTTCTGCCCTTTGTACATTGCATCTTCCTAAGCTGGAGATATGCATTACATCCACATTTATGTATGTATGTTAACAAAGCCATGAAGACTCTTTGAGATCTCCTGCCTCAACCTCACAATATTTACCATAACACATCTATCTTAAGCACTAGGGCTTGTGCCTACCGTATTTTGTAAATTGACTTAATTGAGGTCATTGTAACAATGAGCTCTTCACCTTTATCTTACATTTGGTCTCATAAGAGAAATACTTTTAGAAAAAAAAACTATTAAGACAGTGGGAAGTGAAGCAAGACTAGATGTGAGGACATGAAGGTGGAACGGGACATTTCCTGGAAGCAGTTCCATCTTGGTAGCTTGGCCTACTTCATGCTATTCAGTTCTATAGCTCATCTGCTTAGATAGAAAAGCTAGTCTTTTCTGTTAATCAAGAGAAAATGGAGTCTGAAAACTATTTTATTAAAGAATACATTGAGAGACTGTGTGGGAATTTGATTCATCTAAGTTAGGAGAACTCAAGGCTTGCCAAGATTTAAAACTAGGTGTTTTGTAGTTTTTCTTTAATAATGACACCATAATATTACCAAATATGTTAAACTTGTATGCAGTAGGCACTATTCAGTATACTTCTATGATTATTGGTTTATTTAATTCTCACAACAAACCTCAGAATAAGCTTCCCCGTCTTCATCTTATAGATAAAAAAATTGTGGAATAAAAAGTTCCAGAAACTTCTCTCAATTTATACAGCTGTCAGTCTCAGGGAGTGGGATTTGAACCTATTGTGTGTTCAGTCATTGTCTTAATGTGGCTTGACAAAGAATGAAAAAACAGAGAGAAAAACAGCTCTTCACAGCTCAAAAGAAAATGTTCAAATCCATATTTTATGATATTTTCATAATCAGCAGGATATGCTTTTAAATAAATGTTACATTTAAGGGTCCTGACCTAAGATAAATTGAAGTCTTTTTTTTCATGAATCTAACTACTGCGGCCAACTACAAAATACACGGTGGATGAATAATTAAATCCAGATGTCTCTTCTAGAAACTGTAGCAGAAAAGCTGGACATCAGGGACTTTGTATTCAGCAAGCCATGGTAATACATTGGAAAAGAAAAAAAAACTGTCTTAAATACCAGCCTTCCAGCAATCCTAAGAACTGTTCACTTAAAAAAAAAACTAGCCCCTCAGTTAAAAAGAGCCAGCAATACACAGTCCTCCCTATGTCAGGCACATTCTGCTCAACTATTTGCCAACTTTGGCTTTTCGTATGGAGAAAGAATTTAGTTATCGTTAGCCTCTTCGTGAAATGAGTTTTTAATTATGCCCTTTGGTTATTGGGGATATCACTTTTGTTTCAGGCAAAGAAGAGAAAATATGCAACTCAAACCTTTACTGTGTGTGATAGTGAAGTTGGGTCATTTCCGGGCAGAATGGTAACAATGCTTTATCATGCCACAGGAGTGGAGGTGCAAAGCAGGCAGTTGCTCAACCCCTAGGAAATTGCTGAATTCACAAATTTCCATCTTGACACAATGAACCGGTCATATATTACGTGAAGACCAAATTTGGCTTGTTGACTTGCTTTTCCTTTATATAACTGTGATTTTTTTTTAAATAGAGTAAGAGTCAGAGGGAAGAAAAACCAAACTGTAAAAGAACCATGTTTGCAGTTTGGATAATTTCTTTATTGGAATATATAAGAAGGGTAAAGAAAAAATGAATATCTACATGTGGTTTTTTTAGTTTTTTTTGTTGTTGTTTAATGTTTTATTACTTATGTCCTTATTTCCCCCATGTGATTCAGTTCAGATACTCCTGACTCTATAGGAACCAAGGACATTCCTTTGTTTGCTTGCTTTGATAATTTGCCAGTGGCTGGTCCCAATGCTGCTTCAGCTAATTAAAACTGTATACACGCTCTGGCTAAGCTTCAACGTGGCCTTGCTATGACAACATTTTCTAGATCATTTATTTAATCTTCATTGACTGACAGTATGAAATCTTTTCTCAGATTTCTTCCAAGCATTGTTTTGCCTAGGTCAGGTCTGCACCTTCCCTGACTTAGTGTGTTTTTGGGACAGGCTTATTTCTCCTGGTAAACACATATTAAAAAAAAAGAAAGAAAAAGAAAGCACCCAAAAGCTAGCATTCTTTTCTAAATAACTCTTGTGTGCCATTAGTGAAAGGGTACTCAATTCTGTGTGTGCCTGGGGATTCTGCTTGACAATCGGAGAATTTTAATTTAGGAACTAGGCACGATATTGGGTGTGTCAAATGTGGGCATGGTGAATGACTGAAATGTCATGACATTTACCATCCAGATGTCATGGCAACCTGAGAGTCAAGGCAGCTGGGTTGATAATTAGATGGCAGATGTCCAACAGGCCTCACGTGATATGTAATTTTTTTCAATATTTGAGATAGATAACTGAGAAATCATCATACTCATTCAATAAAAATCTTATAACAGCTCTTATATTTATTTCATATTTTGCTTTTTCCTCATTTATTTCTTGAACACAGCAGCCTATAAAAATAAGTCAATCATGCAGTTGTTTATGCTGCATTTCTACACAGATATCCAAAATTAATTTTATTAGGATGATAATTGGCTATTTCAATTTTTACCTTTTTTCTTTATTTTTCAATTTGTTAAGACCTCCTCTGTCTATAAGGGAGGAGTCCAGGAGTCAGAAGAGTTGAATTTCTAAGATCACCTGGAAAGGAGGCTAGAGCCCACAATCCCTTGACCTTCAAGCTAGACTTCTTCTAAAATTACCTTATTCTTCCTTATTCTTCCATGAAGCCATGCATTGATCCCCTTGGACCATAGCACCAGAGTCTTCTTGAGAAAAAGAGATACCCAGTCCTATCCTGTTCCTAAAAGAGTGTCTTTTGATTACAGAGTGTTAAGGCTTGTTGGTTCTCTTCTTTTATGCTACACACGCACCATTTTCCATTAGATTAAGCCTAATACTTAAGGGTGAAATCTGTTACCACCTTTTAGTTTTATGACTAATTTGGAAAAGAACTACATCTGGCCACTATGCACATTATCTTAAGATGCAATATGTCATCCACCAATTATGACTTTTTTATTTAGAAAAAAATATGAAAAACTATGTAAAAAGCACATTGAAAGGAAATGGAAAGAGAAACATTCCTTGAATCATTAAACATCAAAGACTCAAAATTTCCTGAGCTCAACCTTGGCTTCAACTGATTGCAGGAGAGAACATTTTAAGTGAATCTGTTGAGCTATCTTGTAAGTTAAGGAACCAGGGGAAAAATAGGTTTTCCATATTTCCTAGGGGTATTTTATGTGCACATAACTCAAAAACAGCCATAACTTAGCCAACACTTTATACATGGCTATTGTCCTCTGATGTACGGCAGAGTGTACGTCAGAAGGAAAATCGCTGGGGTGGAATGAGTTTATAAAGTGTCCAGCTATTTCTTGTACGAGGGACTTGAAGAATGTCTGCCCAGCTATGGCTGCATTCCTCTCCCCTATGTGATAGAGACATTGACAGGAAGTCTTCCTACCTCCTGCTCCCAATATGTTGATCTCTTCATGTTGAAGGCCCCAATCTGATCCCTGCCCAGGTTGAACTGGTACTTCTTTCACAAATCTTGACAAAAAAAATTAGCTCTTCCTGCTATTACAGAGAAAGTTCTTTGCTATCACAAGCAATGTAGTTAACAACAGTAGAACAATGAAAAAAATGACCAGCTTACTCTACACTGTCTGACTGAACTCACTGATGGTTGTATCTTGTTCCAGGGCAGGCTGGAAGCTTGACTGTCTTGCTGATTGCCCTTGGACCTTGAGAGGTTAACACTTCAATATTTACTTCACCTATCAATACTTCTGCTTTGCTAGTCTTACTAGTGTCTCAGTTATTACGGTCTCGTGCATTTTATTGATATGATCCTTTCTTCCACTCTCCCAGCATCTAGTTCAGCACTTGTATTTCCTAGCAGACCCATTTACAACTTAAAATGAAATGTCTGAAATTAATTTGAGAAACACAATAAAGTACATTTCATCATGTCTTATTAGCGAAGATACCATCCATATGATTTCCATGAATGCCTCTTGGGAACACAGCCAAGCTCAGTCTAAGTGACTTATAGCATTACAGTTTGAAATGTTAGCTAAAAATATTTCCCTAGGCTTCTGTGGTGGCTCAGCAAGGAAAAGCACTTGCTGTTTCCCATAATAATGTGGATTTAATCCTTGGGACCCGCATGATGGAAAGAGAGGACTCCCACAAATTGTTCTCTGATTTCCATGTGTGCATTTGGCATATGTGCATGCACGTACACACACAGGCACATACACACACAGAGGCTAAATAAATGTAACTAAAAGTTACATTTCTAAGACACTCTATTAGATCTGTAGACTTCCATAAAGAGCATTTCAGAAACTCAACAGCAATTTAAAACTTCCAGAGATACATGGGCACTTTCTCTGATGAATGCCTGGGTCTGTTTGTTGTGTGTATAGGGATGTCCGTGTTAATGTTTCTGAGTAGGGCTGATAGATAATGTGGCTTGATGCCATATGTGAGGGGGAAAATCTGGCTTTTAAAATAAGATTTGAGTAGACCATGCGGTCTCTGTGGAGATGGTTACTTGGACTCAAATATGCTCAGACTAAAAAAATCACAAAATGTCAGCTAATCCTCTTAGCTATCCAAGCATCCAGATGTTCAGAACACCCAACTATCATGTTCTGAGTAAGAGATTTTATACTAGAATACATTATTACTTTTGCTCTATTTTTTTCACCCTCCTTCTCAAAAGCACTGTTGTTGCTTGTCATTCCAGACTTCACTTTTAGGGTTTTAGGAAATGTTGGCCTTACTAATGGTCTTTTTATCCACTCAGCAATTAGCCTGTGAAACTTAGAATTTGCATTATAAGTAAAATCAAATCCTTGTATTATTTCAAAGTTGTATCATCTAAGTAATAGAAATGCTAGCATACCTAATATAATGAGGTGCTCAATTATCCACTGATAGATGTATGCCATGACTTTCCTCTTAGTTATCAGAAGCATTAACTTTGGTGACATTTTATTACCATCAACAACTACTATGCCAATATATCTTTATTTCTGTCATATATATAATGTCCCAGCATGGAGTTTTTATTATGTATTTCATTTTAACAGTTTTCTAACTGCTGTCTCTTTTTGTCAGACTGCACATTTTTGGCCTACCATATTGATTTCATCTTAATGTCACCAGTGAGAATTGATTATCCTAGACCTAGCATAATATTAATTAAATCCATATGTCACATCATTGTGCAGCATTCTTCCAAAAGTGCTTTAATACTTCATCTGAAATTGAGGCTGGTTTTGAAACTAGCAAGCTTCATGTGGAATCCATCACATATTAATAGGGTGTTTAAAGCACAGAAATGAATGGCTTAGATCAGCATTTGTCTCAGACTCTAGTCCCACTGTACATCAAAATCCACCTGCAAGCTAGCTTCCTAACATCCAGGAACCCAGAGAGAGGAACTAGCTGAGAATGTTACAGTACATGGCTTGATAAAGTTCATCAGCTCACCTTTAGGAAGTTGGAAAATATTACCCAAACATACCCCATAGGATATACAGACATTGATATATTGGGAGAAAGAATCTTGACAAGTGTGATTTAATTAGGCTCTTAAAATAAGAAGGCAACCATGGATTGTCTTGGGGGAGCCTGGAAGTACCATCTTCTGAGGATGAACCAGAAGCCTCTTCTCTCCTCCAATCAAACACAGATAATGCTAGTGGGAAGATGGATATGCAAGATACTGGAATGAAAACAAAGCAAACCAAAGAAAAATGATAGTCATCAAAACTTATTTACAATTTGTGTATACATGAATGTGCATATTCACATGTATTTTTATAAAAGAGAAGATGATTTCTAGCCATGAGAAGACTATTATGTTATTATTTGTATAAAATATCAGTGTACAAGTTTAGCTCCATTGTCATAGGCTATCATTTAACTAACAATTTTTTTGTTATTTTTTTGCAATTGTTAGGCCAATACTTCCCTTTAAAGACTGAACATTTCAACTCTAGGAAGCCATAGCAGATTGCATTTTCAGCCTTCTGGAGTTTTATAAAGCATTGTTCCTCTCCTTAATTAAATTGAGAGATGATTACCCCATGATTATCTGGATTCATAAGCTGCATATCTTGCCATAATAATAATTAAGTCCTTGTACTGAAAGACGTTTCTGAGTTTCTGTCTCCTTATCCTTTCCTCCCTCTCATTTATGTACATTATAATAAAGAAGCCTTTAATCATTTTACATATAATGTGACAAGACAATGAAAGAATGAAATGAGCAATGAAAGAGTAATGGCAGTCACAAAAAACTATGTATAATTTGTGCATAGATGACTGTGTATATTTCCCTATTTTGTTATGTCAACCCGAGTGCCTATAAATAAAAAATAATAGGTCATATTTTTCAAAATGTTAAGGGATTACCTGCTATCTTAGTTTGGGTTTTTAACTGCTGTGGAGAGACACCATAACCACGGCAACTCTCATAAAGGAAACATTTAATTGGAATAACTGGTTTACAGTTTCAGAGGTTCACTCCATTATCATCATGAAGGGGAGCATGGCAAAAACATGCTTGCAGACATGGTGCTGGAGAAGCTGAAAGTCCTACATCTTGCTGGCAACAGGAAGTCAATTGACAGCCACTCTGAGAGAAGCTTGAGCAAAAGAGGCCTCAAAGCCTGAACCCATAATGACAAACTTCCTCCAACAAAGCCATGTCTCCTAAAAGCACCACTCCCTTTGGGGGCCATTTTCTTCCAACCACCACATTCTACTCTCTGGCCCCCAAAGGCTTATAGCCATATCATAATGCAGAAAGTACATTCAGTCCAACTTCAAAACTCCTTATAGTCTATAACAGTCTCAAATTTGTTTCAAAGTCCAAAGTCTCTTCTGAGACACATGGGAATCTCTTAACTGTAATTCCCCTATAAAAATCAAAAACAAAAAGTGGATCACATGCTTCAAATATGTAATGGCACAGGATATATATTACTATTCCAAAATGCTGGAAAGGAGCATAATGAGGAAATACTGGGCCAAAGCAAGACCAAAAACCAGCTGGACAAACTCCAAACTCTGCATTTCCAAATCTAATGTCAAAATGTTCTTCAAACCTCAAATTCCATATGACTATGACATACTTCTTTCTCTTTGGCTTGTTTCCATTCCCTGTTAGCAGCTCTCATTGGGCAGGTATCCCATAATCTGGTATCTCTAACATCTTCAGTTTGCCAAGGCAATTTAGGTTTCAACTTCACAGTTTCATGGAATGGTCTCTCTACTAGGTCCATTCAGGAACACCCCTTCACAGACCAGTTTTTATGATTTTTTAAAAGTGCTGCAAGATCCCTGGTGGCAGTAGGCAGCAG
>LOJH01052092.1:0-12405 GCA_001685095.1 Ellobius talpinus
TTTGGAAGAGCAGGCAATGCTCTTAACCACTGAGCCATCTCTCCAGCCCTCCTGCCTGCATTTATTATTGTAGATGTTATTTGATGCCTGAAACTATATAAATTGCTTGAATAATTTTATCTTGAACCAGGGTATCTTCCTTTTCTGAAGAATTATCCAAGCAAACTCAGACTGAGAACTATGAAATTGAACATATTTTTTGCTTGTAAATAGTTCATCTTCAAAATAGAAGATTTTTTATTATAGAGATGTACACACACACACAGAGAGAGAGAGAGCGAGAGAGAGAGAGAGAGAGAGAGAGGGACTTGCTGTGTGTATCAAAACTCATAATCCTTAAAAAATTCTCCTTTGAAGATAAAGATATTTATTGTTGATGGTTTCTGGATATCTTCATTCATTGTCCAAGGATGGCAGAACAAAGCAACACAAGTCAGCTGGCATCTGTGACTCCCTTCCACAGAGGGAGAGCTGTGTTCAAATCCCTGTCTATCCTTTTATTAACTATGCAAGCTTAAGCAAGGTACATAATGCACTTTAACCCCGCGTGATACCCTTGCCTGGAGATACCAGAGAACACACAAGTTACAAGGGAACCTGTGCAAATCAGATGTCTAGCTAGCACCTGTCACTCACTTCCACATGTTAATCCTCTCAGGCCTGTGTGTGCTCGCCTGTGTTGTGGAAATACTTGGCGTCTATATAGTTCTTTTTACAGTTGCCTTTGAGGCAAAAGAGTACACAATGCAGTTGTGATTCCAATAGTGCTTTCTTTTGTCTAGTCAGCACAGCCAAGGATGGATTTTTTGTATGTGTAAACACATAAAGCATTTCATGAATTGTGAACAGAAACTGAATAATAAAGTAACAACAGCTACCCATAACTGGGAGAGTCACACATCCCACCCATCAGTTCTATACAACCAAATGAAGATTTTCAGAAAAATAAATAAATAAACGATGCTGATCATGCTGACGCACAGATACTCTCAAGATGGCCCTTTCCATACCTCCGTTAGAAACTCAGTGTGGAGATGCCTCTCCAGGGTCTTCACTAAGTCCCCATTCCCACTTCACATCTTCTTTCTCAGAACTTCCCTCAGGAGCCTGCCACCACCGCTGCCACCTTCCTCCATGCTCCCTTTGATTTCATCATCTCAATTAATAACATCACAAGCCTCATTACAAGGGTTATCTTGCCGAGCAAAACTGCTCCAACCTGAGCCCAACTCAGAAACTAGAGGCAGCGGCCGTTCTCCTAAAATGTTTTCTATTTCTTGCCTATGGGATATTTTACATGGCACACTTGGTAACTATTAGCATCACACAGAAAATAAATTTCATTGTTAAAAACAAAAGCATTGCAGTAAGTGCCAGGCTAGATGCCCAACATGATGATATGGTCATAAATAGAATAAAGCAGCATCACCACCCCCAAATTAAATAAATAAAACAAAAAAAATCATACCTCTCCCTCCTCGTGAGCCCTGCTTGCAACTCTCTTCCAGGGAGGATTCTTAGACATTCAACTTCGGGCTTCATTCCCAGACATGCCCTCCGTCTGCTGCAGCCTCCCACCCCTCCACTTTGGCTTACATCTGAGGTTGCAAAATGCCTGCCTACATATGTCCTTCCCTTACAGGTGTCTTTTTAGACCATCTTTGCTGCACCAACTATCCTTATGGACTACATAGGCACCACCGAGTTGGATATGTAAGCATATTTACACATGTGTGTAAATTTCTCTAGTATAAAATAATTTCAGAGTTCCCTTGGCACCTGTGCCTCAGGAATTCATTTTTTTTTTATTCTGGTGCTGACATAGTTAAATGAATACAAAGTTTATAGCCTAGTGTGGCTAAGTGTCAACAGAACCATCATATTTCAATTGTGGGTCGCAAGCTGCCTGAGGCATTTCCAGGAAGTGAACTCTATAAGTGAAGGAACAAAGGAGCACAGCACTTCTGGGGCCTGTGAATTTTGAAACCCGTATGGCATCTTTCCTTTCAAATTGCCGCCCCATCGTGTATGAGAAAAGTTGGTGGTTTTGTGCTCAACTCCATTCATTTCCTTGACATTCGTTGATGCTGGACCAGCTCCCCAGCCACCATTCTTCCTTGTCACACGGGTCCTGTCAGGGCAGTTCATTAAGTAGCCATGATCGCAGTGAACCATATCCTAGCAGCTCCAGATGGAGGAGTGGGGGTAAACAGCTCCCTTAAGAGTGTTCTCCAATGTGATGCCATCAATCACCCTTCAGGTGGGACCGAAGAATCATTCAGAGACTTTCCAACAAAAAACAGCATATTTCTTAGTGTGCGACTTCCTCCAACAGAACTGCATATCCCCATGTGTCAGCACTCAGAAACCCTCAGCACCTGATAGTTGCCCCCAATTCATGTAACCACAACCATTAATATTCATCTTTATGGTTAAACCCTAATGGGTTTTCTATTTGGTATCACTAACTTAGCCTTGGGAAAGAAGTCTCTTGTTTCCTTGTTTCTTCCATAAATCCTAATTTTAAAAATGCAGGTTATTTTACAGTCTTAATTGGCACGCTCAATTATCTTTGGGGTTTGGGTCCATAACTCAGTTAAAGGTGACAGCAACCGCAGGCAGCCAGTGACATGCAGCAGCAGCAAGTGGTCCCTTTTTCTTCTGCAAACAGCAAGGGTCATAGCTTCTTCCCGAAGCCCAGATTAAAACCACAAGTGACCATTTGGGAACATTGAATATGAGGCTAGGCCCTACACACTGTAGGCAAGAAATCCTCCTCGTAATGGCTGCAGGGACACATCCCTTTTCCTGCAATGCACACAGAAGTGCAGTGTTGTGACCCTTTCATGGACTACAGGACGGGGGGGTCACCCCTGAGAAGGATAACGAGCCCTGCTTATAATTATAACTTCTGCTATGAAATTTTTAACACAAGTTATGGAATTTTTATCTACTTAACAACATTATTTAGATGAAGCTAATAAAAGCCATTGCCTCAAGAATAAAGAATAAAATATTAAAGGACAATAACCTTCCACAATGAGTCTATGGCATCTCTGTTCTTTGTTAACTCTCTTCATGTGCTGTGGCTTTCCCTCCCTCGTTGTCCTATACTGCAGAAACTAAAAGATTATCTCCAGAGCTCCGCATGCCATCCAGTCCTTGTTTAGTACATTGAATTCCTATAGTTTGGTTAAATAAGAAAAATTAATACACCTATATGTAAAGAATGTCTATTTTTATCAACATATTTTCTATTTTGACACATGTGGACACACACATACACACACACACACACACACACACACACACACACACCTCTTCATGGACGCCCATACCTGTTTTCCTCTAATTTCAGCCTCGAAAATGTAATGAAGTTCCAGGACATCTTATCCCCAGATAAAATGGAAATGCCCGTAACTCTACAATCATGTACGAACTAATGCACCTGGTTCTGAGAGGTCCTAAGTTCTGAGGTCTCCTATCTAAAGCCAGGGAGCGGGACTCAGGAGACTCTTTAGCCTGTGAAGGCACTCCTCATACAAACCTGGTGACCTGACTTCCACCCCTGAGCCCTCACAAAAACCCTAATGTGGGAGCACACATCTGTAATCCCAGCACTTCTTGGGAAACGGGGAACAGAGACAGGAGACATGTTCAGAATCTCAAGGGCCTGCTAGCTTATGGTGCAGGAAAAAAGGAAAACAATAGGAGAGCCGCTGCCTCAAAAACAGATGCACTGCTGAGGAGTTCTGCCGTCCTCTGTGCACACCTACCCCACACTGACACGTCATGCGCTGTGAAATAAATAAATAAGGAATGAAGCCTGAGAGTGAGGTTGAGAGGACCGCTGAGAAAGTAGTAGAAGGAGTCAGTTTATAACAACTGAGATGGAGACTTGGGAACTGTCCTGCCAGAATCTACTTTTTAGCTGCAGAAACCAATATCCTGATGTGCACATTAAACTGCTAAATGGAATCACTTTAAACTGGTTAAAGAGTTTAGATGATTTGTAGCCACACAGCCGTCAACAGCTGAAAGGGGAAACATTGTAAAATTATTTGGAAAAACATCACACCATCACGATCATCGTACAATTAATCTAATTTTTTCTGTGAACATCTGTGGAGCATCTCACAAGTCATGTGATTTTGTGACTTATTAAGGCACTGAGTCCTTTTTATTAATCAGAAGACAATGACCATAATACAATGCAGACTCCAAGCAGAAGATATACATATTTTAAACTCAGTACTTACTATTCTCACATAAAGGCACTATCTTGGCTAAGAGAAACCACACAATATGAGGTCTCTTGGTCTGCAGGGATGGCTCGGAAGAACACTGCTGTTCTTCCAGAAGACTTGAGTTTGACTCCCAGAACCTACATGGTAGCTCACAACCATCTGTACCTTCATTTCCAGGTGATCCAATTGTATCTTCTGGCCTCCCAGGGCACCATACACACACACACACACACACACACACACACACACATCTGATGCACAGACACACTTTGAGTCAAGGCAATTAGATCTATCAATCAACCGTTTCCACTCTAACTCGTGACATATCTAAAACACTTACCAGGAAACGTCCAGCATTATTCCTCACAATGAGAAAGGCAAGTTTGTGTTGGTGCTGGGCTTCTGTGTGATAAATTTCGGGCCATGGGTTCTATCAGCAGAAGAGGGCTCATCCTGGAAATTGATCCCTACTGGAAAGCACATGCTCATTCATCTTTACAAAAAGTCCTGGAAGCAAAAGATGCTCCAGGACACTGTCTTTTACTGCTTCAAAATGAGCATTTGGCTGAAGCAGTGAGGGCTTTGGGGGAATACCCTTACTCTGGGGTTCCCTCTTGCCTCACCCCTCCCGCATTCTGACAGATGGCACAAACTGTAGTTACTCACTGGACATATCTTGTTAGGAGGGCGTCCTGACAGGACAAGAAGCAGGAGGCCGTGAGGCTCTTGCCCGGGAGCCCTTCTGTTGGTTCTCAACACAAAGACCAGGGAAAGAGGACCTGAACAAAAAACACGGAAGTCCAGAGTCACTTAACAGACTGAGCCATGAAGTTAAAAGATGTCTATTTATGAAACATGGCATCCAGAAGCTCGTTTCAACCTCACCCGGATCCTGTGAGGTGTCAGACAAGAATCAGAATCCCTGCCTGGCTGAAAAAAAGAAACTCCTTGACTGTAGTTCCGAACTAGGCAGGAGAAACTGGGGCTCAGTTGTATACCTCATGGCTGTCAGGCTGTCTCTCTTCCCACCACAATGCGCACAAAACAAAAGGGAAATAATAGTAATAATAACAATAATTTTTATTTAAAAAAAGACTTAAGAGTCTGCAATGCACCAGATTGTATCTGCCTACATCAAATTGGCATGAAAGGAGTGTGTGTTCTCTTCTCAGCCAGGGTATTTTAATTGAGATAAGAAGCCAAGAAATTTATAAATGGAATCTTTAGCAGAAAGCAAAAGCAAAGTGTATTCCTAAATATAAAAAGTCAATAGATACTTTCTTTGAAAACAAAGGAAATATGAATTTGAACCCCACCCCCATGAGAGATTAGCTTGAAATATGGAAATTATTTGGGATTTTTACTTAAGGGTTTGAGAAGAGGATTGGAAGCGGGAAAAGCTCTGGAGACAGAGGCTGCCACAGGTCTGTTGCTGCTTGCTTTCTCACAGCCAAAGCCCAAGGTAAATTATTGAAATGGTGCAGCCACTTCCTAAACGGCTGGGATAGCTGTCAATAAAACATTAACATGACATTTCTGCAGCTTGACAAGTCACCTGGAAGAGAAAGGGTGGAGAATACGCAAGTTCTTGGTGAAGATGGGGATACTTGTTCAGATAAAAACAAGTAAGCACCAGTCAGGTCCACAGGCCAGCTTCAAGGAAAATGGGAAAGAAAACATGAATGTTTAAAACCGACACGGAAATGGATTGAAGCCAGCTATCTGCTGTAGCATGAGCAGGAAGGAAGAAAAGCGTGGAAGGCCTTTTGTTTTCTTCTCTACTCTTTGAAAAAAAGATAAGCTGCTCTACACTCTGCCTTTAATTTATGCTTCTGCTAAGTAACTGAGCTACGTGTCCTCTGGTACACAATGAATGAAGGCATCTATCCATCTTGTATGGTATTTGTCTGGTTGGTTGGTTTTGTGTCCGTGAGTGCATGCGTGCAGCATGTGTGTCTGTGTGTGTGTTTATTTCCTCAGTTGGCAAAAACGAATATTCCTTTCCCCAATAATCATTTTTCTTTACTTTAATTTAATTTAAACCATTATTGGGTTCCACCAGCACACTCCAGCTAGAAAAGCAGGTAGGATAAATACAGGCCTTCACCTCTCCCTCTGTTCTTTTAAAACCCACCCTCCCCCCACCCTGTTCTGTAGCAGATCACCTGCCTCCATTTTCCCGTCCCCTTCTTCAGTGGATCACACAGATCTTTCTCCCTCCGCTCATTGCTGAATCCCAGGCCCCAACTCTAACAGACCATTCCTGGGAACCCCCAGACCACCTCCACCAGCAAATCTGGTAAGCATATTCATTACTGCTCAGCCAGAAATTGAAAATGATCTAGTTTCCCCTCGACAGAGGATGGATATGGAAAATGTGATACATTTACACAACGGAGCATTATTCAGCTGTAAAAAGAAAATAAATCATAAAATTCTCAGGAAATAGATGGAACTATTAAAAAAATCATCCTGAATGAGGTATCCCAGACCCAGGAAGACACATATAGTATAACTATATATAAGATAATGATAACCAAGTCACAATTTATAGAACCATAGAGATTAGGGATAAAGTAAGGGACTAGAGATGACAGGTAGATCTCATTAGAAAAGAGAGATATTAGATAATTATGAGTAGATGAGGGGTGCATAAAGGGGAGGATCAATTGAGTAGATGAGGGGTGCATAAAGGGGAGGATCAATTGAGTAGATGAGGGGTGCATAAAGGGGAGGATCAAGAAGAGAGATGAAGGGGAGGGGAGATGAGGAAGAAAATATTGGGAGAGATAGCTAAAATTAAAGGTCATTTGAGAGGCAGTATGGAAATTTAATACGATAGAAATTTCCTAAAATATATACATATATATAAAGGTGATCTGATCAAATCACCAAATGATAGAAGAAACAGTCCCAAGTGGATGTCCACGTCGTCAAATGAAACTTTCATTAGTAAGATTGGGTTACATATAATTGTGTGCTTGGCCACAGGGGGTCCTAGGAGAATCCACCAAACAAATCAGGCTGTTGCCAAGACTGCCAATTCCTCTCCAAACTGTCGATAAGGCCACATTCCTGACAAGACCTACACAACCTTTGAACATGGAGAAGTTAAGCTGGTGCCCACATAGAGCCTTCACCCCTATGTTCTAGGTCCTCTGCGTGCTACCAAAAAGAGAAATAGAAACAATAAGCCAGTCACAATTTCTTTGATCTATGATGGTGTCCTGCCTGCAAGATACCCTGTGGCAAAGACAGCATAAAACCTGTGGGAGTGAGCAACAAATGTCTGGTCTGACTTAAGGCCCACTCCATGGCATGGCACCCATACCTGACACTGCTTTGGTGACCAAGAAACCTAAACTAGACAGCCCAGAGTCCTAGAGTAAAATCAAATACTACTGTTCTAAAAAAATAATAAATTGACAATGAAATGACTCCTGATGACATTCTCCTTTACACATAGATCAGTGCCTTGTTCAGCCATCATCAGAGAAGCTTCCTCCTGCAGCAGATGGAAACAAGCACAGAGACCCACAGCCAGACGCTACACAGAGAGTGGAAGAGACCTCAGCCCTAAATGGGATGTCTCTATCAAATCCCTTCCCTCAGGGCTCAGGGAATCCTATGGGTGAGGAGGCAGGGAAAAAAAATGCAAGAGGCAGAGGGAATGGAGGACACCAAAGAAACAAGGCCCTCTAAATTAGTATGGTCAATGCTCATATGACCTCATAGAAACTGAAGCAGCAGGGCCTGCACGGGTCTGCACCGGGTCCTGTCCTTATATATTATGGCTTCAAGTTTAGTACTTTTATGGAATTTCTGAGTGTTTGAACACATGGGTGTTGATTCTTGTGTCTTCTTTTGGACTCTTTTCCTTCTGTTTGTTTGTTTGTTTTGTTCAATTCTGACCCAATAGGTTTTGCTTTATCTTATTTTATGTTATTTTATTATTCCTCAGAACCCTGTTTATTTCCTAATGAGGGACAGAAAGGGAATCAGTTTGGATGGAAGGGGGGAGGGGACAAACTGTTATGTAGAAGGAAGGGAAGCCATAATCAGGATACATTATGTGAGAAGAAAATCTATTTTAAATAAATCAAAAAAGAATAAAATAAAATGAATTGCAAATTTACCTGATAGGTAATATATCTTCCACAAAGTAATTACCCCTAAAATCATAATTAGGTTCTTTAAATGTAGGCACTAAAGCTCACATTTTCCCCCATTGTTAATGAGAACATATCCATTCTTGCAAACATGCCACAGTGTTCTGTGTGTGTGAATTCACTGGTCCCTGGAATCATTTCTATATTAATAGTCTTTACACATAGTACAAACACAACTTTACTGTACTTTGTGAAAAGTTCTTCCTCTATGATATCATCGACAAAAATTGGCACACCAGGGCATTTATAGAAATAAGTTTCAAGATATATGGTGAGATAGTTGTTTAGATAAGAGTTGGCTACAATGGCATGAATATGTGCCATAGGGCAATGGAATTCTTCCAAGTCTCCTGGCTACACATGCAAAAACTAAGGCAACAGAGAAGAGCAAATACTGTAGGAATACTAGCAAGGAGATTAGTGTACCGAATGCCTCATTCTAAGGGGATTTCTTTTCCTTTATTGCATGTTTTTCTTTTTATAGTGCTGTATAATTAGAAACAAAAATCTGTCACACTAGACTGTATTTGTTGTGGATTTTCTTCACCCATAGTGTTTTTCTAAGAGCACAGCTTTGGAAAGCACTGCTCCAAAGTATTGAAAACTCAGGGCGCTGGAACACCTCCAAAGTACTGAAAACTCAGGGCGCTGGAACACCTCAAAAGCCATCTTTCTGATCCTTGTTCGCTGTCTCCAAGCCCTCTGCTTCCTCTGAAACGAGATAGAAGTCAAAATTTCTCTACTCAAAGATCGGTCATGGAAACCAGATCTCATTCCATCTACTAATGCTAAGCCTCAAAACGTTGAGAGACCACTGGCCCACTGTTCCCTTTCTCCTCAAAACACCCAGAGTGACAGCAGTCCTGCCCCACCAAGGAGGAAGGACCACCACACTGAGATGCTCAGAGGACTCCAGCAGACAAGCTCCCCGTCATTAGCTTTAGTTGGACTCATTCCGTCAGTAACCGTTCTCTATCATACAAGCAAGAAAGGAGACAGCTTTTCTTCCTCACCTCACGGGTTTTCATCCCTGAAGAATCCTTTGTCACATAAAATTCTGGTTTTAAAAAAAATATGCTGTGTGTTTCTCTTGCAAAGCCATCTTTTGTGTTGTTCGTCACTGGGGCCTTTATGAAGGAAAGTTACATTGCCAAGATGGGCTCATGGGAATGGGGTTGGTTCAGAGAAATCAAATCTGCAGTGTCGAGGATACAACTCCTGTCTAGAGCACATAAGACCTTGGACTCAATTCTTGTCACCACAAGCAAATAAACCCAAAACATTATCCCTTCTCCCAGGGCCTACGTTCTCTAACCTTTCAACTCCTCTTGTCCTTACTGTTTCTTTTATAACTGAAGGGACAAACCGGTATGAAATGGTGCTGCTTCTGAATGAACAGCGGTAACCAAAGATGCATTCATGGGAGAACTGACACCCCGTACCCCTTGCCACTGAACCTTCTCATAATACCTCTTCTTGCCCCGTTTTGATGTACTTGAAGCGGATGTAAATAAGAAAGCAACCACTACTGACAGAGATACAATTTTCCTCTCATATAAGCAAGCTCACAGAATGACTGAAGTCCCGGGATTAAAATCAGAATCTAGCTGGTGGTCTCCTACCTATTTCTTGACACCTGCAAGTCACATAACTTCCCTAGATTAGGATTTTAGCTATGGGGCTGGAGAGATGTCTCGGAGTCTCAGAGAGCTTACTGCTCTTGCAGAAGACCTGCATTGGGTTCCTACAACCCACATTAGGCAGCTCAAGGCCACTTGCTAACTCCCGTTCCAAGCGTTCTGATACCCTCTTCTGGCCTCAACAGGAACTGCATGCAAGTGCCTCAAACAGGCAAGCAGGCACACACACCTACACAAAAACAAACGAATTTAAAAAAATTAGCTACAAAATAGTACTAATTGTTTTAATGAACAAATAACTTATGAGCTAAAGGCCCTTTTTACCAGCACATGTTATCGTTATTTAGCAAATCAGCAATAATGAAATGATGGGTTAAATAGTGGTTTCTGAATTGAGTTCAATTTTATGCCCTGGCGATTTTCTCAGGTCTTTAAGGTTAATGGGAAAAGCAACGACAAAACTGAATGAGGCACATACTTACCATGTTGGAAAGGCTAAAATAAAAGTTATTGAAAAGAAACTGTTATCTCTTCAAATTTTTTTGCAGGAGGATATGGGGAAGAGGAAATCTTTGTTATTAAT
Source organism: Ellobius talpinus (assembly GCA_001685095.1). Lineage (NCBI taxonomy): Eukaryota > Metazoa > Chordata > Mammalia > Rodentia > Cricetidae > Ellobius > Ellobius talpinus. The sequence goes on from LOJH01052092.1 coordinate 10,640, forward strand.
GCATTGATCTCAGACTTTGCAAGCTCAAGAACCCAGGTAAATAGGGAAGAAACAATATACATGAGAGGAGAATCAAAATCATTAAATTTTATTCTTGGTTACGCATTGATATCCCACCATATATGCAGGGTGTTGTAGATTTTCTTACAAGTCAGTACATTACATAAGACACCCATGCACCTCTAGTGCCTGACTCTAATGGCACAGGTTCATGATGCTGATGATTAGCATGATGGCTTTTGCCCAAGAATGAAGCATATGTAAGATTGTATCCGGTGTCTTTATAATTATTCACATCAAAGGAGCTCGTGGAGAGTCCAGCTGTGCACTGTGACAAACAGCACCCTGCAGGGGGGTGACAGTAGCTTGGATCCTCCTTCTTCAGGGCAAGCAGCCCCAGGCGGTATCAGAAAGGACCCTCACTGTTCTTGTTTGTTTCTGCCTTTCAGGAGGGCTCCTCCTGCAGCCCCCCTATGGTGGACTTTCCATCCTGCCAAGAGCCATCTGGAAAGGCAAGGTCTGCCCTGTTCCCAACAGAAGTTATTAGCTGTGTACCACAGTTGGATCCTTGGGGTTCTGGGGACTTGACTTCTTCACAGTCCTTCCTGTCCTGCTTGGAAGCCAATTGTTTGCTTCTCAAATCACTGTCCACTTTCACCTGATCTCTAAATCACAGGACAAATCTCTAAAGCAAGCAGGGTTCTCCCACGGGAATTACAGGCTGCCATCCTGTGGCTTTCTTAACTGAGACTCTATGGCCAGGTTTAGGAGGTAAACAATCCCACCTGATTCTCTCAGCATCACTCTTGAAAATGACTTAAAATCTGAAATAGTTAGAAAGAATCGTAATCTCAAAAATATAAAAATATTTTAATAATGAAATTTAAGTATATAGAAAGAAAAATAATAATAATAAAAGACCCAGTAAGTTGTTCAATGTGATCATCTAAAACCTGGTGTTTAGAAAGACTTTGTGGCCAATTATTGAATTGTTGTGATCTCAGAGGAGTCATATGACCTTGCTGTTCATCTGGGGTACATCTGGAAAGGGGTGCAAGCATGTGAGAGTGCATGAACACATGTGTCTGTGTGTGGTAAGGGAGGGTGTAGATTAACAAATGTCACTAGGCAATCAGAACCGCTATGTATGTGTATAAGACATCAGAAAGCCATAACTACTAGCAGCCTTCTCCCATATTCATTTATAATAAGAATTTGTTTGAATTAGCTGCCAGGTGGCAAAACTCTGCATTAGTTCCTAGGGAGAAAAAGCAATTTTCTTCTATTAAAAATGGTTTTCCTTTGGAATGATGTGAGTCTTGAAGCAGATTTTAATAGCCTTTTTCATGTCTACTAAGCCTGGGACTCTAAAGTATCCTAACACACTGGTCCAACCACGTGCACTATTGAGTTTCTTCTCTTTATTGTTACTGGAGGAAACAGAATCCTCTTCCTCCTCTGTGATGAGATGACTTTGTATGACAACCCTTAGAGAAACATCAAGCTTCAAGAAGACATGGTTCAGAGGTTAAGAACACTGGCTGTTCTTTCCGAGGTCCTGAGTTCAACTCCCAGCACCCACATGGTGGCTCACAACCATCTATAATGAGATCTGGTGCCCTATTCTGTCATGCAGGCATACATGCAGACAGAGCACTGTATGCCTAATAAAATAAATACATAACTTTTTGAAGAAGAAGAAGAACAAGAACAAGAAGAAGAAGAGGAGGAGGAGGAGGAGGAGGAGGAGGAGAAGGAGAAGGAGA